>JAAIIK010000044.1:4034865-4051697 GCA_014706435.1 Silurus glanis | reverse complement strand
GTGTGTGTGTGTGTGTGTGTGTGTGTGTGTGTGTGTGTGTGTGTGTGAAAGAGAGATGGTTAGATCATGGTCTGAGCTAGTTTATGTAACCTGGAGCTGTGTGCTCTGTGCAGAAGACAGCAGGGACCTCTGTCTTTTCCATCGTGAGCTTGCTTTCCAATGTGGCAGGAGCAGCTGCAGACAGACTTGCTCTCCAAATGGCTTTAAGTACCACTTTAAGCAGCTCAGAGCCCAATTCAGTGATCCCCAAACAATCCAAACACCCTTTCTGCTCACTGCCATGAGATCAGAGAACCCTTCAGATGCAACCCATAGCACACATCCAGGTGCTCTCACCTACTACTATTGTGCTTTTAAAGCCTCATTACAATATATTTTTCCCTGCCTGGGTGCCTGTATTGTGAACAGTAAATTCTCCCATTCTGAAGATAGAGAGGTATAAAAATAGATTGTTTTTTTGATTGATGATTTTAATCATGTTAAAAGCACAGATATGCTTATATGTTCTGTTGAGCTATTTGGCTACCTTTGGATTTCATATTAAGTCGGCATATTTGCATTTTTCAGACTGAGCAGATAATGTATTCTTTTGTGCATTTTTTTTTTTTTAAAGCCTGGTACGAAAGGTTCTCAGGGCATCTGGGTGAGAGTAGAGGTATATAGGTGTGGGAGAGGAAAATAACACAATCATATCACTGGGTGTGAGCAAGCAGTTAGATATAAAACAATGACCACATTCATTAACATATACAATATCTCACAAAAGTGAGTGCACCCCTCACGTTTCTACAACCATTTTAGTATATCTTTTCAAGGGACAATACTATAGAAATGAAACTTTTCTATATATATATATATATATATATTTTAGTCAATATGCAGCTTGTATAGCAGTACATATTTACTGTCCTCTGAAAACAACTCAACATACAGCCATTATTGTCAAAAATGCTGGCAACAAAAGTGCGTATACCCTTAGTGATAACAGCTGTATGTCATTTAGCAAAGCCACATGTCCTATTCATCATGTTTATGTTTATGTACATATTTGTGTATCTTGTATTAGAGCAGTTAAAATTTGGTGCTTTGATTACAGTGATCTCATACTGACCAGTGGATGTTCAACATGGCACCTCATGGCAAAGAACTCTCTGAATTGTTGCCCTCCACAAAGACGGCTGAGGCTATAAGAAGATCGGTAACACCGTGAAACTGAGTAACAATACAGTGGCCAGGGTTATGCAGAGATTTTCCAAAACGGGTTCTACTCAAAACAGTCCCTGCAAGGGTCGATCACAGAATTTAAGTCCTCGTGCTGTGCGTCAGGTGCAGAAGCTGGCTTCAGAAAACAGATGCATGAGTGCTGCCAGCATTGCTTTAGAGGTTGCAGAACCCGAAGGTCCGCTTGTCAGTGCTCAGACCATACGCCGCACTCTGCAGTTCGTTTCCATGGCCATCGTCCCAGAGGGAAGCCTCTTCTAAAGCTTGCTCACAAGAAAGATGGTGTCCAGCATGTGTGGCGACGCCCTGGTGAGTAGTACCAAGAAAATTGTGTCTTGCCTACTACAGTCACGCATGGTGTTGGTAGCATCCTGTTCTGGGGCTGCATAAGTACTGCTGGTACTGCTATGTACTGTGACATTCTGAAGCAGAACATGATGCCCCCCAACAGAAACTTAGTCAAACTGCAGTTTTTCAACATAATAACAACCCCATACTGCCTTGCTGATGAAGCTGAAGGTGAAGGAGATGGAGTGGTCATGTATGTCTCTAGACCTGAACCCTATTGAGCAGTGGAAAGTGGTGAAGCAGCTCCGTGATGTCATTATGGAGGAGTGGAAAAGGATCCCAGCAACAACCTGTGCAGCTCTGGTAAATTCCATGCCCGGGAGGATTAAGAAAGTGTTATATAACAGTGGTGCTCACACAAAATATTGACACTTTGGACACAGTTTTGACATGTTCACTTAAGGTGTACACACTTTTGTTGCCAGTTTTTTAGACAATAATAGATGTATGTTGAGTTATTGTTGAGGACAGTAAATCTGCACTGCTATACAAGCTGCACATTGACTAATATAAAGTATATCCAAGTTCATTTCTATAGCATTGTCCCTTGAGCACATATAATAAAATGGTTGCTGAAATGTAAGGAGTGTACTCACTTTTGTGAGATACTGTACATATAGCAATCATGAATGCCAGTCACTGCCTGTTTTGGCTCATCAATCTTTTGCCTTTATTTTGTGAAATAGAACTTGTTATAAAAAAAGAAAACTCCCAGGAACTCCCAGGGCCAGAATTCAAGCATTCTAATCTGCTATTTTTCTTCTGGGGGTCTTTCAGCATTTCCAGGGGGAGAGAGGTGGGGTTCATGTTTAATTAATTTCATGCCATTATGTTGCTAGTGCTAGTCTAAATAAGCAGTCACAATGCCACTAAAATTGTAATTAATTAACAACTAGAAAAATGGACAGCAGTAAGGAATTGAGTTCAAAACTGCTACAAAGGCATCCTTTCTATTAAGTTCAAAACCCAACAATACCAAAGCCATTTATGACCAAGGAACAAGTTAACAAAGTAGTGATTGGGAAGGCTGGCTTTACTCTTTGTCAATTGTCAATCAGAGTGACACTAGCCAATCATGTGCTCAGAACAAGGTAGATAGCACTCTCCTTTGAGGGGATTATGGTGCCCTGTGACACAGCTGAAGCAGCATTTTCCAGAATAGAATAGACGTGAACATTGGCTTTGCGTATTTCAGGGGAAGTGTGTGTCTGTCACATTCTCTATGCTTGATACTTGCTGTATGATGAGGAAAGTTCGCTGGGGAAGAAAATATTGGCAAGACCAGACTGAGGAGAAAACGGGTGTATAATCTCTTAGCCTTATAATCAGTAACAGAAACAGTGGATGAACATGATTGGTTCATGAAAATGGTGATAAGGACTGCAAACCTATCAATGTCACACAGCACACCATGTCCCATTACTTCACTGCACTACAACATGCACCCTTAATAAAGCAGGAGGAGAGGCAGAGCAAGAGGTTGCGTATTTGTAGTTTGTGTGTTGGTTGCGTAGAAAACTCATTTGTCAGTGCAGTTTTACTTCACTGAGTCATTTATTAAACAGCAGCCCTTACTCCCCTGCGGGACTCCTAATATCCTCCCATTAGATTTGTTCTAACACTTACTCTGTCTGGATGGCTAAGAAACATCATGTATTCTCTATAGATGCTCCATATATATATAACATTACATTAATTGGATTATTATTTTTTATTTTTTTGGTGAAAAGTGATAACCTTTGCTGCCCATGTTCAGAGCTATTTATTATCAGACAGGAAACACTTTCATGTTTTTTTGTTTCATTTTCGCATTATGTAGATTAAGTATAGACGAGTGTTGTTTCTGGATTTCTGTGAAGAATCTTTTAATAGTCTTTGTTTAATGCGCTTTAATTAATGCGGCGCAGTGTGGCTGATCTACAGATCTAACGAATTTCCCTGTGACAAAGCTCTTGTTTTCATGCAACCAAATGGACCGCGAACAGACGTTCCCGTGGGTGTTGCTCAACAGTAAATGTTACTCCCATGTGCATGCATATATATGTGTCTGTGTGTGTGCTTTTGTTTGTGTAATAACAGTACAGTTTGTTCTGGGTAACAAAGAATGGTACCATTCTGAAGATTAATAGTGATTAATGTTCAATGCTACTCACTTCAATTCAGATTTGGATTTCAGAGGTGATTAGTGACAAGGAAAATGTCAATGAGATGTCCCTGAGAAAAGCTAAAGAGGAACCATACTTAAAATGGAACCAATAAGTGACACAGGATAGCGGGGAATAGTGGCTTTTCATTGGGGGCAGGAGGGACAGAATGCAATTATTTACTCACCATGCACAAGGAACACCCAAGTATCTGCTCATTCAAGCAGTTGTCTAAACAGCCAATCATGTGGCAGCTGTGGACTACAGAAAATTGTCCAGAGCTTCAGTTTACTGTTCATATCAATAAATAAATAGTGTATAGTATATCAAATAATCACTCTTTACCAACATGGGGTGCAGAAAAGCATCTGGGTGTGCACATATCATTGAATCCTAAGGTGGATGTGCTATAGCCATGTCAGGTTCCATTCCTGGAGTCCACATCAGTTTGTGCTAATAATAATAACTTCTGATTCCTGTTCTTTGCTGAGAGGAATGGAACCTGGTGTGACCTCCTGTAGCTTTTCCACCTCAGTGTCTGATGTGTTTTGCATTCTGAGGTGAAAAAGTGTATTTTCTGTGTACTCGCCAAAGCATTTCCAACCACCAAACTGTCACTCATTCAATGTTTTTTGTTTTTGTGCACCATCTGTGTGAAAATCCATCTCAAGTTCAAAGTCACAGAGTACTTTTTTTTTTCTTTATTCTGGTGGTTATTGTGAACATTACCTGAAGATCTTGATCCGTATTTGCATGATTTTATGCATTGCTCTGCTGCCACAGGATTGGCCGATTCAATGAATGCGTGAATGCGCAGAAAGTGTTATTCAGCCATTCAGAACTCTGTAGATTTTAGATTGCATTGCAATGCTAATTACTTATTTGAAGTAACCGTGCTGCCGTTGCTTAATTAACAATTTAATTATGATATAGTTATCTTTAAACATAGTGGTTACAAAATAAGAAGTTCAAAAAGCACTAATAGAGTCTTGCTGGGTGAGAAAACACACTGCCACATACTTACACTCTTAAAACGTTTTCAGAGCAGACAGGACAGTTAATTGCAGGGTTACCAGGGTTACAGTTTTTACACCAAACTGAGCTAGTTTAAAAAATACTCTTCTGCTGCCAAAATCTTGTTTCATAGCAAATAATCTGAATAGAATGAATGACAGTGTGTCTGTTTTCTACGTATATTGTACGGATTGGGAGCAGGGACAGGAACAGCTATGGAGTGGAAATGCAACGTATCAGAAATGCATGAGGATCACTGTGACCTTGTTTCCCACTGAAAGGCTGAGAAATCAAGGGAAAATTTGGCTCCCTTTTTTTTCAATGCCTGAACCTTTTTTCTTTTCAGTTGGGCTAGAAAATTTGCTGCAATCAGGCAACCCTGGTTAATGAAACCACTTACAACAAACGGTTACACAACATTATGAATGTAGTCTGTTATGACTGTATACTGTCAAGGCTCAATAGTCTATTTTGGAGTTAGTCTAAAAATAGTCAAAAATCCTACAGAACAATAGAGACAAACAGTACTGTGTTCTGCACTTTATTTGTTAATTTCTACATAGACAAGCTGTCATTTAGAAAATAAATACCCTCAATTACTAGAAGAATATTTGTACATGAGAAGTTTTGACATTTATAATCACATGCTGGTGAAACTTTTTAATTACAAATCTGAACTTGTCTTTGCTGGAGCTCAGTGCTTTGTCACTCCATTACTTTTATTTATATTCGTGTTTGTTGGTTTGTGTCAGGCATGACCTGCCAGGCAAGGACATCATACACAGAGGATGAGGTCCTCTGGGGTCACCGCTTTTTCCCAGTCATCTCTCTTGAGGAGGGTTTCTTCAAGGTGGACTACTCGCAGTTCCATGGTACGTTCGAGGTGCCCACGCCTCCACACAGCATCAAAGAGCAGGAGGAAAGCTTGCTGCTGTCCTCACCTCTCACCGCCCCCTCACTCTGCCACAGCACAGGAGGCCTGACCGAAGGCAGCAGCACTGCGGATGGTCTAGAAGCCCTTCACAGTGATGCAGAGACCGGCTCGATCAACATCGCCGCCCCGCTGGCCAGCACCAAGCTTCCGGCTAAGTTGCAGAAGCTTACAGGAAGGGACGGCATGCCTCGCAAATTGATGCGCATGAGCTCTGAGATCACGTACAACCTGGGAGAGCTGCCCGTCAAGCTTCAACGAATCAGCTCGGCCCCTGGTGTAGCCGAGGACAGGCTGCCACCAATCAGCTCACTCCTTAGTCCCATTGAGGACAAGCTGCCCTCCAAGCTAGGTCTGATAGGGGGCGGGCTTGACCATATCAGTCAATCAGTGACAGACCTGCCACCGAAGCTCCAGCGACTGGCCGGAGGGATAGGAGGAGTTGGGTTCGGAATTGGAGGACGAATGGACGGCCACCTGCCTCCCAAACTGCGAAAGATGAACTCGGAGAGATTCACAGGATTAAGTCTGAAATGAACACAGCTCGCTTTCAGGGCTTTATTTACCTCCTTTGTAAAGCTGAACAATAATGTTATATATGGAACAATTTATATATGAGTCTAACCTTGATCTAATATTGCTTAACACAATCTGGCATGTTTTTCCCCCCCACAAAGAGCATGAAATAATGACACATCTTCAACACATTAATCATAAACATAAGACACATTATTAAACCTCATTAAAGTCCACAGCTTCTAAAAGATTCACAAATCTTATTAAATGTTTAATATTATGTTTATGACGTATCGCAGCATAAATATTCAAATGTTCTCAATGGTATCTATTCCTCAATTTATGGTGAGAAATTCAGAATTGGTGATTCCTTGTACGTTCTTTACGTCCAGTCCGAAGTTCTCCATATGTTACACAATATCACAGATTATTCTTTAGAAATCAACAGGTCACCACCTTAAAACCACTTCTGATATAAAAAAATTGCCTCAAGCTCATGATTACTGTATTGCATGTTCAAGATCTATTCATAACCAAAAAAAACACATGATCTCAAATCTAATAAGCCTTAACTTGTATGATGTTTGGTTGTTTTGATTGTGTTTTTTCTCTGTTTGATGTGTGACAGGGCACATGAACGTGTGATGTACTTTACCCGCCGTAACAGGCTGCTTTATTAGATATGAGTCTAGAGAATAAAATTGTGTTTGTTTTTCACATCTATTTTTAAATATTAGATCTTCTAACCTTGTAATGCCATCGTTAAGGTTTTGTGTTTGAAAGTTGAAGCAATAATACTTCGATTTCCATGATACCTTTAACTGAACAATCATATCCTGTATTATGTTTCGGTTTCAGTACGTTAAAAACCTACTCATAGCCAAAACCTAAAATGCACATTAATTGTACACTGGAATAAATGTGCATAAATGTCCATGTCTGAATGCAGATGGTGGATGATAGACAGCTTTCTGAATGAAGGAGCTCAAACTTAAATACTATTTGAAGGAATCTCTTTTTTTTGCCTGTTAATACCCTTTCATGTTTGAAGTCAAATTATTATACTTGCATATGGAACTGCATGATGCCCTTTTTAGGATGATGGACAGATTTATCTTGTGTCTTTGAAGACACCGATAAACTATGGAAGTATCATAAATAGGGCTGCAGCTACGAATTATTTTAGCAATCGAGTATTTTACCGATTAGTCCATCGATTAATCGAGTCATTGGATACAAAGTACTTTTTCTTTATTAAACAGCATTACTAAATATACAAGAGAAAACAAGACGGGTCTCTTAAAATGAATAAGTAACTTGTTTCCTTTTTCCAATTTTGTGAAAATTTCTGTGAAAACTGAACCCATTTAGTCCAAATTGCCATATTGCATCGAAATGCAAATACAAATTTATAAATATCATAAATCGATTTCAAATTACTTTAAAAAAGGTAAACACTCTGTAGGGTGTGAAATCATCCCAAACTCTCATTTTCTTTGGCCTGAATCTTCTCCTCGCTGCTCTCTGTTTTCTCTCCGTTCCACCATTTTTCATTCTGCAGCGTCTTCTGTGTTACCTGTCCAGGGGTCTCGTTTATAAACTTGCCGTACGTACAAAACGAGGCTAAAAACGTTCACTTTCCACGCAAAGGTTGCGACTTATAAAAATACAAACCTGATGGTAGAAAGTGCGCACCTGTAAGTAAACTCTGAGCCCTGCGTACGCACAACGAGGAAACACAGAAGGCGAGAAGGGGAATTGGCGACACAGAACCTTTGCGCGGAAAGTGGAGTTCACATGTTTCCTGCCCTGTTTTGTGCATACGCCACGTTTATAAATGAGACCCCAGAACGGTTGAGTTTAGCGGTTGGTGCGCTAGTAATAAAGGTCGGTGGGGAAACACAGTGCTCCTGGTGTAGTTAAATGGACTAAACGAAGCATAGTAAAAAACAATTTGCCTCAATGCTTTTTTGTATTCAATTTACTCGAGTTACTCGAGGAATCTTTTCAGCCATAATCATAAATTACTCATTTAATCATTAATCTGACACGTTCTTTAAATGAATAGATTTTAATGAGAACTTTATTCAGACATTGTTTATTATGACTAAAAACACTACTGTATATCATTTTATTCATAAAGCTGTTTATATTCACTGTGTCACCTCTTTATGTAAAAAAAACCCAAACAATTCAGAACGCAACCCAAGCTTCAGGTCTGCACTATTATAATTTATTTTTTAAATATTAACAGCCTTGTTTTAATATTTTAAAAACTCTATGGCTGAACATTACTCATAATAAGACTCACAGAAAAAACATATCTCATAAACCCATATTTTATTCACAATATAAAAGAGAAAACATTAAATGTTTAAACTTAGGAAATGTACCATTTTAATGAAAAACAAATAAAGGTGATTTTCAATTTGATGGCTGAAACACATTTCTAATGTTAGGACAGAGCCATGTTACCACTGTGTAGCATCTGCTTTTCTCTTACCAACATTTGCTAAAAGTCTGGGAACTTAGGAGACCAGTTGCTGGAGTTTTGAAAGAGGAACGCTGTTCAATTGTGGTCTGACACAGAATTCAGCTCAAAAATCCTGGGTTATTTTTGGTCATATTTTTCATTTCATGATGCACCAAATGTTTTTTGTTTTGTTATTTTATACGTCATCTGGATGGAAGCATATGTTTTCTAAAACCTGTATAAACCTTCCAGCAATGACGGTTCTTCTTTGCGTCATAGATCTTAAGCCTGCATTTGTGGATGGCACAGCGAACTGTATTTACTGACAGGTGTTTCTGACCATGCAGTGATTTCCATTACAGTTTCACACCTGATATTAATGCAATGCTGCATGAGGGCAAGAACATCATGGGCATCCAATAATGCTTCAAATTTTCAGAATCTTATGATGAGTTTGTGTACTATAGATGAGATATTTAAAGGTCCTTGCGATTTTATTGTTATAGAAGTTTGTTCTAAAATTGTTTCGCAATTTGTAAATGCAGTGTTTCTCAGATTGGTGAACCTCTGCCCATCTTTACTTCTGAGAGACATTACCTCTCTAAGATACTCTTTTAATACTCAATCATGTTACTGACCATTTGCCATTTAGCCTAATCAGTTGGAAAATGTTTGTCCCTCCATGTAATTCGTTTTTGATTGGCCAATTTTGGCTTCATTTATAGATTTTCACCACATTCCTAAACAAGATGTGTGAACGATTCAGAAAGTAATCCATGTTTGTTACACCAAATGTTTTAGTTCATGCATTCCCAATGACATCTACATTCTGGGATTGAAAGAAATTAGCATTAGCCTCTACTATTTACAGCATACTGTGTATTTAATTTTTTTTTTTTTTTTTTACTGGTTACAGAAATGTAAACATTTTTTAACACAGGATTATAACAGCAAATAAGATTATATAGCGAGGAAGGGCTTAGCCATGTAATACTGTTTATACCAGACAGCTCTGTTTACATGAATACTTCTTCATATTAAAGCATTTCCATACTCCTTAAAAGAATTTCACAGAAAAGTTATTTCTTGTTCCATTAACAAAAACCATGCTATCAGTTATTTTATTGTATGGCATTTTTACTATTGTATAAATCATCATCAATCCAACAATAATCAACAGTTTGGAGAAGTCCTTTGTAATATTGCTCAAATTAGAGATTGGAATAATCAAACAACAATTTCATGAACACAAGTTATCTTAAAACAGATCATTTTTTGGTTCTAAATGTAGAAAATACGTTGTGGGTTAATGTGATTCTATTCTAGTTTGTAGGGTTTATAAGGATTATAAAGAATATTGATTTGTGTATCAGAATGGCAATTGACGTTTCAGAGTCTTTTCAGGGATGAAAGACTGAAAAACAATGTGGTCACAAATGGAGAAAACCGTAATATAAACATTTTATTCTACTACATAACGGTGCAATACAGCAATTTAACTACTGCAGATGTAACGGAATTCTTTGCAACATAATGACTTTATGCTCCACGTAGACTAATACTATAATAATAATAATAATAAAAAAGGATCTCTCACAGTATGTTATTAATTATTACAAAGTACATAATCAAAGATCAAGTATCCATTCAAACAGTGTTAAAACAACATGGTTTTTAGCTCATTTCCACACTACTATCCTTGAAAACCCGGAGGCAGAAGAGATGACAAAATAATCTTTGCAAGACATTTTTGTGAAAATAAGTACTTCAAAGTTCTCCTGCACTAAAATAATCTCATGGCACGAATCCACAGACTTATTAACGTTACCTCTCCACAGGAGGCCAATATCCTGAACTTTATCTGCAGGGAGCTAATTAAGAAAATGTCTCGATGTGTCTGTGTGAGAGGCAGATAAAGTTACAAAGGGAGAAAAAGCAATCAGTTCCAGATTTACTGGCACCCCCCCCCCCCCTCCCTCTCTCCCTCCTGTCAAGATGGGTAGAAAAGGTTATACAAATGTCTATGGTTAATAAGTTTATGCTCATACTGAATACTACAGTAGAATAGTTCTACTAAGAAATAAAAAAGTAAAAGAGAAATACAATGCAAGACTAAACTTTTTTCTACGGGGTGCTAAAACTTCTGGAACTCATGGAACTTCTGGAACTGATGATCTTGTTACAAGCAGGGGGCAATATGGAAAAAAGTACATGATTCACAAAGGCTCTCTATGATACATAGGCAGTGTGATATAAAGGCTTGAGGGTTTGAGAAAGTACATTACATGGAGAAAATTTTGTGGACACCTAACCATGAGATTTGTGCTTTTTGAATATCCCATTTCATATTTAGCTTTCATTTGCTGTTATAATCTTCTTCTTCTTCTTCTTTCGGCTTCTCCCATTAGGGGTCGCCACAGCGGATCATCCGTCTCCATACCACCCTGTCCTCTACATCTGCCTCTTTCACACCAACTTCCCTCACCACATCCATGAACCTCCTCCTTGGCCTTCCTCTTTTCCTCCTACCTGGTGGCTCCATCCTCAGCATGCTGCTACCTCCAGCTCCACCTCCTGTCTTCTACTCAATGCCACTGTCTCTAATCCATACAACATCGCAGGTCTCACCACAGTTCTATAAACCTTCCCTTTCATTCTTGCAGATACCCTACTATCACAAATCACTCCTGCCACTCTTCTCCACCCACTCCACCCTGCCTGCACTCTTTTCTTCACTTCTCTAACACACTCTCCATTACTTTGCACTGTTGACCCCAGGTACCTGAACTCCTCCACCTTCTCCACCTCTTCTCCCTGCAACCGCACCACTCCACTGCCCTCCCTCTCATTCACACACATGTACTCTGTCTTACTCCTACTGACTTTCATTCCCCTTCTCTCCAGCGCATATCTCCACCTCTCCAGGCTCTTCTCAACCTGCTCACTACTCTCACCACAAATCACAATATCATCCGCAAACATCATAGTCCAGGGAGACTCCTGTCTGACCTCGTCCGTCAACCTGTCCATCACCACTGCAAACAGGAAAGGGCTCAGGGCCGATCCTTGATGTAGTCCAACCCTCACCCTGAATCAGTCTGTTGTTCCTACTGCACACTTCACTGCTGTCACACTGTCCTCATACCTGTCCTGCACCACCCTCACATACTTCTCTGACACACCTGACAATACCACAGCTCCTCTCTCGGCACTCTGTCGTACGCTTTCTCTAAATCCACAAATACACAATGCAATTCCTTCTGTCCTTCTCTATACTTCTCCATCAACATCCTCAAAGCAAATAAGGCATCTGTGGTGCTCTTCCTCGGCATGAAACCATACTGTTGCTCACAGATGGTCACCTCTTCTCTCAGCCTGGCTTCCACTACTCTTTCCCATAACTTCATGGTGTGACTGATCAACTTAATTCCCCTGTAGTTACTGCAGGTCTGCACATCTCCCTTATTCTTAAAGGTCGGTACCAGCACACTCCTTCTCCATTCCTCAGGCATCCTCCCACCTTCCAGAATCTTGTTGAACAATCTGGTTAAAAACTCCACTGCCATCTCTCCTAAACATCTCCATGCTTCTACAGATATGTCATCTGGTCCAACCGACTTTCCACTCTTCATCCTCTTAATCGCTGCTCTCACTTCCTCCTTACTAATCCTATCTACATCCTGCTTTACCAACTCCACATCATCCAACCTTCTCTCTCTCTAATTTTCCTCATTCATCAGCTGCTCAAAATACTCAAGATCCATTTTTTTGGAAGATGTTCCACTAGATTTTGGAGTGTGCTTGTGGAGATTTGTGTTTATTTAGCCAAAAGAATATATTTGAGGTCAGAGCTCTATAGCAGGCCACTTAAGATCTTTCAGTCCATCCATTTAAATCATACCTTCATGGAGCTGGCATGTGCCCAAAGGCAGAATCATCCAAAGACATCCTATAAAATTGCATGCCTCCAACTTTGTGGTAAAAGTTTGGATAATAACCACATATGGCTGGAAAAGACATCTGACCAAACAAGAATTTAAGAGCATTTTGGTGTGAATGCTAAAAAAAAAAGTGCATTACAGACAGCTGTTATCTTTTTGTGACTCACTTAATGTGAAGAGCACACACGTCCACTGGGCCTGGGTTCTGATGAAGGATGAGGATGCCTGAGGTGCAGTCAGCATTCCAATTTATCTTAAAGGTGTTCAGAAAGGTTGAGGTCAGAGATCTATATCAGGCCACTTAAGAGCTTTCACGCCAACCCATGTAAACCATATGTGCCTGGAGCTGGCTTTGTGCAGAGGGTCACTGCCATGCTGGAACAAGGTTGGGTCTCCTAGTTCAAATGAAGAAAGTTTTCCTTATACTGTTGTCCATATCGTTTAGTTTTTTAACAATATCGATATTTATAATGTAATATTCCCCTACTCACATGCTGATCTTATGTTATTTACATTATGAGCTTTATTTTTTTTGACTTATTAAAGGAAAAATGTCACAGTTAATGAAACTTTATTTTCCCTGCATAATCATGTCAACAATTTTGTACATCATTTTAACAATTTAATTCTTATTGGCTTAATGACACGGCAACTTTGTTAATGTGCTGTCAGTGGGCATCTAATGAGGTCCTAATAAAGCTTTTATTTTTCGTTTTTGGATGAAAATGAAATGGTAGCCTTTTATGAAAGAGCTGTTTCCTTTATTACAGACGAAAAAAAGAAAGAGCTAAATCTCTAGTTCATCTTGATTTTTACGGACAGAAAATTCTGCACTGAGAGGTGCTTCCTTCCGGCTGATTAGGAAGATGCTCGCAGTTGCGAATGTTAATTATACAGAAAAGTCTGAGCTGGCACAATTTAGTAACACTCAAGTCAAAACTCAGCAATTACTAATCATGTAGCACAAATATAAACCTGCTAAATTACTAAGGCATGCACTGATGATGGCAGGGTGGTTGCCATTATAGATCTGAAAAGTTGTTGTTTGCCTACTCTTCCATACGCAAAAGAATGCTGTTTTTTTTTTAAAGCAAAGCTCATTAAGCTACAGATGCTTCCTAGGCATAATTAAGGCTTTAAAAGACAGACAGTGTGTGAATATTTGGTAAATTATTCATGACTACTTTAAAAGCATACCAGTCTGATTTAAAACCTAACTATGCAGTGTCTCGTAATCAGCCATTTTTATTGCTGTTTTATGGCGTGTTCTTGGTCCATAAATTCTGCATTTGGAATAAGGAATTCAAATAGACAACTTTTACACCTTCAGACACAAATTGGACAGAACCTGCCATATATGAAACATGAAACGAAAGAGACGAATGAAAAGAAATGCATAGCAGCTTGTTTACTCTGCTGGACTTTTTTGCCGTAAATGAGTATGTTGTTTACATAGGATTAGGAAAACACACACTCATGGTTATCAAGACCTTTTATCTAATTGCTGTTGAAACTAATCAAATTCTTGCGGCACAGCTCTGCCTACTTCACTGCCTCGGTAAGCTATGCTCTGGGCTTTGTCTCTGATCAAATGGGAAAGGGGGGTATTTTAAATGCCTGTTTATTTGTTTTTGTTTTTGGGGTGGTGCAGGCAGAAAAGTGGCTGAACACATGACTTAATATAATTGGATTCCATCAAGAGTGAAGATCCCTAAAAAACACATCAGGCTATAATCATTGGCACATTTATATTAATGTTTTTTTTTAGCATATTAATGTTCACTACAGTCATAAGAAGTCCATTGGGTGGATTTGCATAATTATTCATTGTTATATATTGGACACCTGATTATTAAATTCATGTGCTTTTTGAACATCCCATTCTACATTTAGTTCCCATTTCTGTTATAATAATCTCCACTCTTCTGGAAAGATGTTCCACTAGATTTTGGAGTAAAAGTTACCACATTCAAAGGCATCTTATTGAATTGTGTGCCTACAAATTTGTGGTAACAGTTGGGGAGGATCCATATATGGCTGGAAAAGTATAAAATGGATTGATTACTTGAACATAATGTACATCTCATACCTATAAGAATGAGTAAAAAAAGTTCTGTGGACATGAGTTCAAATTTGACATGTTTGCCTCAAACAGAAGAACTTATATAAAATAGGGAACAGGAGAGAAGATATTACTGCCTCACACCCAAAGACAAACATTGGAGGTGGCAGGTTAATAGTTTGGGGTTTTGGAGCAAAGAAGTTTGGAGACTTATACCAGGTGAAAGGAATACTGAACTAACATGGAATCCATTTTATTTCTCAACACCATGCAATTCCACTTGGACTGCAGCTATTTTTGGATACCAACTTCACCATACAGCAAGACAATATCCCAACACATATGTCCACTATAAGTGTTATTTAGACAGCAAAAAGTCAACTGGAATGTTATCTATCATGGAATGGCCTGCCATTTTTATCATGCTTATATGTTCACCTCTATGTTCTTTATGTCCCACCCTCCAAATTTTGGTTATTTTTTGGTTAAATAATGATTATTTTGTTTTACACACTGTCAGGGATCCACCAGCCACACCTTCACCAAACCCACCTATCACTCCAAGTAGCTCTCCATCCTACTAACCACCTGCACCTGGCACTCATCAGCCACCACCCTATATAACCTCCGTTCCCCAACTAGCGCATTGTCCGTTCTACAGTTTAGGCTGAAGAACCACGTCAGACTACCCAAGCTACCGATATCCTGGCCTTTGTTGGATTACTGGTGTTTACTGGACTTTATAAGTTCTACAAACTCTCTGCTCTTAGAATTCACCAAGTTTAGTCAAACCTGGAGTTTACGTTTGGTTCTCCGTTTTCTGCCCTTCGCCTTTTTGCTTCTCATTAAAACCTTTGATTGTTGCACTGCGTTGCACTTCGTTTGTTGCACTTGTTTCCGGCACGTTCTTCTGCCTGAAACACACACACACACACACACACACACACACACACACACACACACACACACACACACACACACACACATATAATATATATATATATATAGAGAGAGAGAGAGAGAGAGAGAGAGAGAGAGAGAGATTTATAAATATGTTTAGAACTAACTGCTATTCTATCTATTCTTAAGCTATCAGTACAATATTATAGGTCTGTATTTCCTAAGAAAATAAACACAAGTTTTTCTTACATCCGTACTTGATTTTTGTAAAGAATAAAATATAGACTGGCCTGTTATAGAGCTCTAAACTCAACCCTTTTGAACAAATTAGGGATAAATTGGTACACTGACTGCACCCCAGGCCTCACCACCCTACATCAATACCTGACTTTTCTAAAACCCTTCTAAAAATCTTCACAAGCACACTCCAAAATCTAGTGGAGTATCTTCTTAAAATGTAAGTTATTATAAACAAATGTAGAATGAGATGAGGCTAAATGTAGAATAAGATGTTTAAAAAAAGCACATACAAACCTTATGGTCAGGTGTGTCCATAAATCAATTAATAATCATGTCAGAGAGAGCATGCAAATCTTCCCAGTAGAGTGGATATTATTATTAGAGCAAATGGGGATTAAATGTGGAATAGGATGTTCAGAAAGCACATTATCTTACGGTCAGGTGTCCACACATTTTTGTACATTTAGCGCATATTCATTTATAATAGATGCATCAAAAATGAACTCTGTTGTGCAAATCATATGACTGCATCAGTTCTGGTATGGATGAATAATTTAACCGAATGAATGCTGTTTTATTGCTCTATGAGACTTTTTATATTAAAGTTTAGGAGAGATTGCTCTTTTAAGATGAAAAATAGAAATTCTACAAAATAGAAATTCTTAAAAACTGTTTATCAAATGAAAAATGACCCATGCCAAGGGAACACTGTTAAACCTGGAATATTCCCAGGTACAGCCAGGTGCTAGATTGTAGATGTGTGGGTGGCAGGGGAAGTGAATGCTGGCTAAGCACAGACCATTGCCATAGAGACAGAAGGGCACCAGATTGGGAGAATTTTTTAAATAAGTTGCTATTATTGTTATTAATTTATGCATATATATATATATATTAGGGCTGTCAAAATTAACGTGTGAATGCTAATTCATTTTAACGGCACTTATTTTATTAACGAAAAAATAAATTAATAAACGTGCTTTACAGATGTGCCAAGTCTCAAATCAATTTTAATACCAATATGTTTGAAAGCTGTAATGTTGAA
>JAAIIK010000044.1:3982402-4027683 GCA_014706435.1 Silurus glanis | reverse complement strand
AGAGAGATAAAGAGATAGATAGATAGATAGATAGATAGATAGATAGATAGATAGATAGATAGATAGATAGATAGATAGATAGATAGATAGATAGATAGTAATTTTGTGCCAATGAATAAATAAAATATTTTAAACAAATACAACCTTGGCCTAAAAAAATGTGTCAATGTTGTCATTATTCCCTGCTACAAAAGTTTTAAGAATCTGAACATTTTTATAATAAAGGCAGGTCCTCAGGGTAAAAATATCCCAGACAAAGTAGGAGCGTCCTGGCCCTTTTGATTCCCATAACAAATTGTTGCAAATTATACCTCAAGTGCTGCAATTTATTTCTGTAATAGTGCATGTAATGGAGGAAATCATTTTACTGGTCAGAGGCAGCGCCTTTTTTGGAGAGAGGTCATATTTTTCTCAGCAGGATGAGACAAAATGTAGTTCTCATTATAAAATCTTCAATTCACATGAATATGCAAATCACAAACACCCCCAAACCCTGCACCCATTGGTTCCTGTCTACTGGTAAAAACAGAAGGTAAGCAACATCTTGCATGACCTGCATTTGCATACAGGATTATGATTCCGAGTTTATTATAACTGCATCACATTTTATACCAGCTTGGGTTCTCTATTTAAAAAAAATAAAAATCCTTAACCACATTTCCATGTTTAAACAAATCAACAAAACAAAGATTTCTAAAAAGCTGTGCTAAATAATGAACTCATGTTTATCTTGTGCCCATTTTGCAAATGTATTTGCACATACAATAAGAACAATAAATAACAATAAAATGACATTACAATTATTATACACATTGTGTTGCATAACTAGAGCACCAATAAAGTGTTTATGCAAATAGAAAGAAAGAAAGAAAGAAAGAAAGAAAGAAAGAAAGAAAGAAAGAAAGAAAGAAAGGTGAAGGTGCTTTCATGCTTGTCACATGTACCTTACAGCACAGTGAAATTAAATTATTTCTTCACATATCCATGAAGCCATGTTACTGCACCCCTGGAGCAATGAGGGTTAAGGGCCTTGCTCAGGGGCCCCAAGAGTGACAGCATGGGCTTAAACCCCTGATCTACTGATTCGTACCCCAGAGTCTTAACCACTGAACTAACACCTCCCAAGGTGGAAAAAGAGAGAGAGATAGCTCTCTACCTCACCAAAGGTATCGCCAAGCTGTCGGTCTTGGGTCCTTGATCATGGCCCGTAACCCTCTGTGCTACAGGGGTGCTGTATCATGGCTGACCCTGTGCTCTAATACGAGCTTCCTAACATCGCTGGGATATGCAAAGAAATAATTTTTCCTTGCTGTAATGAACATGTGACAAGTAAAAAAAGAACGCACACAAATTGACCTTGTGCACAGGCACACATTTTTTACTTAATAAATATTCTGCTGAAACTCCCGTCAATACCATAAACTTAAATTGTTAAAAGTTCAGTTGTTTTTCTGCTGGTTTTTTTTTATCTGAGTAATATCACTTCACCTCTTTATACTCCTTTGAAGAACAAAATTGAATGAGTGCCACTTATTTTATTGGGCCTTATTCAAAGAGCCAGTCTTGCTTTTGTGTTTCAATTTTTATTTGTATTTTTTATTTGACCTATCGCTTTTAAACATAGACTGTGCCACGAAGCAGCTTTACAGAAATGCGAACGTAGACCCTAATGAGCAGAGGCAACCGTGGGAAATACAAACTGTTTCCAAGTCGAATATATACTGTACAAGTGCAGAAATATATAAAAATATATAAGCTGACTTAGGCCAAAATAAACTTTTTTCACCAGCGTAAAAATCAAAACTTCTAACTTGTAAAAACTGTAGGAAAAGTGTAGGCTTGCGGAACAAGTTTTCATTTAGTACTTTACTTGTATTTGGCATCACCCAACCTTCCCCTCAACCCAAAATAAAATCCCAGCACCTGCTGATGAAAGGTATCGAGGATCATGAAGAAGAAATGTGGATGGGAATGTGGAGTGACACAAACTGGAACTGTTAAAGAAAGCAAAAATGGCAAAAAAAAGGAACACTGGACTTCTAAACAATCCTACCAGGTTTGCATGCAGGTCAACCAAAACCTGGTTCAAATCCTTGTACGGTCTTGTTACTCCTTTTGATCATTTTTGGAGGGGTTTAAAGAAAATTGGTACTGCACAGAAACCAAGTTAATTATTAATGAGTTAGAAGCTCAAGGAACGGGCAAAGATTTCCATAAAGAGGGGGCAGATACTTGCGAGCACCTACGGTAAAAGTTGAAAATGGTTTATAAAAGAGTTTAGAAATGGTAATGGATGCTTCACAAAAATAGGGACTTTGGCGGTTGAAGAATTCGATTGATCTTTTTCGTTTGAACTATGAATAGGAGGCTTAATTTGGGGGTTAAATGATTTTGAACGCAAAGGTTTGTATGGGATGGAACCTCTACCAAGGTTTTAATAAATCAAGCTTTTCTCTATACCACAAATATTTAAATCATTTCTTTTGCTGGTTTGAAGGTCTACCAATCGAAAATGAGTTTGTCATTATTTTTAGTGTGTCATTGTCTAGACAATATATAAACCATGCTACTGCACATTGCTCGATGACAAAAACCAGACATTGTTTAATAGCCATAGCAGATTTAATTTACGCATTTCTGATAAAACAAACAAATCAAAGAAATCCGATACATCTGTGTTTACCACATACCAACATCCAGACACTTTAGTAACAAAAAATAGACAGGTTCAAGACACAGAGGGGGCGATAAAATTCCATTAGGTTATAACAAACATATCCGTCTGTCTTTCAATACATTCAGTGATTACACGTAAAAAAAAAAAAAATAAACGAAATAAAAGTATATACCGATCCCAGCGTCTCATTTAACGCAGGAATAATATACTGTTATTGACACCAATGAAAGCAGCATTATCTGATACACTGGCAGGTCGACTCGAATCAAACGCACTTTTTCGCTATTCTCATCAGACTCCAACTTGCTTTCGAGTGAAAAAATCCCTTTATGTAAGAATGAGATTGGCATGATGTTAGAGTGAAGATAATTAATACAATCCATTCTTATCAGAAGCTTTGAGATGATGCAAGCATTGGCGAGCTTTCAGTGACACAACCGACAAATTAACTGGAAAGCCAGGAAATATGGATTCCTGGCATCGGTGATACGTTACATATACAGAATGAGATGTTCATAACAAAGACATTTTAAACTTCTTCAAAATGACACTATTGATTTGCAGCACACTGATTATGAAAGGATTACATACTGTAGCTTTCATGGCACTTGACACTAAAAAGCAGAACCCGACAGCGGAACAGCTACGGAAAGCACAAACACCAGCCGCGATATAACCACTTTAATCATTAAAGGACAAGAGGGAACAACTGATACGTCTGTGACTTTTTTCTTTTTTTTTTTTTTTCGCGTGCCATTGATTTCTTCCATCAAATAACCATTCCATATCATTTCTAGACTTGTAACCACATTTCCACCAGTAAACCAGACATTTGGACTCATCAATAAAACTAGCTTGTGCACATCACTACTCTATAAATATATTAAATATGCATATATAAGATTACAAGTAGTGTGCATCCATGGCTAAAATCCATCTCGTTTATCTGTCGTAGAAAATAAGCGGGTCGTATACTCTTGCAAATGGGATTTCCTTATTGCTCTGGGGTGTGAACGTGACCAAAAAAAAAAAAAAAAAACACGTTGGGATATCGGAACGCTGAAGAACCCATGCAAGTTATAAAATGAAAACCCTCCCTGAATACTAAGAGATGTGCACTTGGTGGCTGATCAGGTCTGGTCCATAGTGGGTGCTGGAGCACTGTGGTGGGGCTGCAGGTCAGCAGGAATTCCACAGTGGCTGAACCAAGCGGGGAGTGTGTGTTTAAGCTGCCCTTGGAACAGAAAGTCGACCCGGGGAGAGGAAGAGGAAGGGGAAGTGACTGGGATGGTCAGACTGCTCTCAGGCAGGGCGGAAAGCATGGCGGTGGGTTGGCAAGAGGCTGTCGGCATGAGAGTCGGCGGCGTAGACAAGGCTGTGGACATGAGTAGGCCGTCTGAGGTGATGAGACTGTGGAGTTGAGTCGAGTCGCCTAGAGGCAGAGCAAGGACACCCCAGGAGCCGTGGGACACATCATCGTCTACCAGTTCATCTTTGGAGTCGTCGATGTGTGCTAAGTGACGCCTCTGTGGACGCGCGATGTCCCTCAGGTGGCTGATGGAAGAAAGGGGGGAACGTGGGGAATGGGGATAGGTGTCCTCTGTTGTAGGAAGCAGGCTAGGGTCCAGCTCCAGACTGGATAGAGTCTCAGCTGATAGACGAGCACCGAGCAGGTCCATGACTCCACCCTCCATCCCGCGGCAGTCTGAGCCCTCCACCGGACCGAATTCAGCTATACTGCTCAAGCATGCCAAGGATTCTGGGTAGGACCCCATGTCCTGCAGGACACGCACCAGCTCCTCGGCTTCCTCTGATGTAGGTAAGAGCTCACTTTGCTTACCTGTGATCAAAAAGGTATTATCATTATGGTCACACACTGTGATTTTAATCTGAATATGTCTGACACTCAGAAATCAGAATCATCACGACGGCACTAAATTCCCTGTCAGAGAGAATTGTTACATGTTCTAAGATCTCGACACACAACCAAAAAAATTATTTTAGTGTCCACAATGGCAAACATTTTACTACCTTCAAACAGATCAAAGTCTTGCAAGTCGTCTGGGAATCGGGACAGAACATCTGAGAAATCGTCCTGATTGAGCTCCAGGTCATGAGGAATGTCACTTATGTCACTGGTTATGTCATCTGGAAGCTCATCAGCACTCAGATCAGGGGTCAAGGGGCTCCTATCAAAAAAAAAAAAAATGGGCATTGAATTAAACAAAACAAACAAAAGATATAACGCTCACTCAGAATATTACCTTATCCCTGTGGTTTGTGTCTGTAGGCAAAGGACAGATGGAATATCCAGGTTGCCCTGGGGCAGTGCAGGGGGGATGGGTTTCTGAGGTCGATGTACTGCTCCTTTTCTGCCCTTCTTCTTGTGTTTTTTGCCCAGTGCTGGAAGTTTGGCCTTCTTCAGCCTCCGGCGTTGCTGCAGCTGCTGCTGGTAATGGTACGTTCTGCGGCTGACGTCTCCACGGAGGAAGTTATCCTGCGCAGTGTGCCAGAGAATACATGTGTCCCACATATACTTCACCCATACTGTAAACATGTTATTTACTATAGCCTGCTGGTAATGTCTACAATATGGAATTAAATCCAATAATGCATTCATTCATCTTTTGTAACCACTCCATCCTGGTCAAAGTCATGATTTGAATGAAGGAACGATCAATGTTTTTAAAGAAAGTGATGCATATTGAAAAATTTTGATCATGTCCTACAGTGCAAAAGTGAAACAAGTAGAATAAAAAAGCAGGATGTATCTTGATGCATTGCAGAGGTAAAAACAGAGCGACTTTTTTCCAGAGCGACTTACAATTTTCTTATTGAATCTACTGAGAAGTTGAGAATTAAGGGCCTTGCTCAAGGGCCCAAAATAGGCAGTTTGGTGGTGTTGGGCATTAAAGTCATGACCTTTCCGCCCATTAGTGTTTACATTTTTTTTTTTCGATGAAAGAATTTTAATACTATGGGTCTAAAAACTACGGAAGCTACATTCGTGAGAAAACGGGTTTTTACGCTGATAAAACATTTGAATGAGGAAGCATCTATTATGTCGAGATCATGAGAAAACAACTTTTGTTATGGCGAGAAAATTACGTCTTGATCATGAGAAAAAAAAGATTAGAATGCATGGCCTCTTAGGACTTCTGTAAAACTTTCAAAAATAAAAATCTTTAAAATCGTTTCTCTCCATTTTCATTTGTAACAATAGACACACACACACCATTTTCTTGGCATGCTCCTGACACAGCGGTGTCTGATGTGTGATGTCGAAGACTGGAACAGAACACTGTGCACCATCCGCAAAACGTGCAGTACAGCTGGAAAACAGCTGCTGTGACCTGTTGTGCAGGATGTCTGAGCAACAACATTAAGGACCAGCTAAACCTTAATATACACAAGAACACTGTAATCCACTGCAGTATAAATAAATTAGACCTGCACTGTCCTGGTAGGCATTGCCCATGGTGTTATAATTGTTGCAACTGGGAGTATACAGTGCAAATGTGCAGCTCCTGCTGTTCGGCTGCAGGGCCGCAAACTGGAATTACAATTACAGCCTGACCCGAACCTACGACCACGCGACTTACGACATTTCGGAGATATACGACGGTCACCTCTGACATTTACATTTTTTTTACATAGTACAAATAAATCAATAAAAAATTATAAAATATATATATATATATATATATACACACCTAAATAAATAATATGATGGCTCTGAAATATGCTGAAACGAGCACAAGAGTGAATAGGTGTTTGAGTCGTACATTTAAATAAAACAAATACACCTAAGCCAGGGGTGGGCAATTATTTTTCCAAAAGGGCCGCATGAGAAATTGGAATGGTTTTAGAGGCTCGAAATATATATTATATATTTAATATAAACTTAATGCTTTTAATATACATAAGTAAGTTCCAATATATTCTTATATCCCACTATGGAAAACAGTAAATGAAACATGACAGTGAGAAAATGTGGAAGATAGATACATTTTTATGTAATTCATTAGTACAAACTCTGTTTTGAAATGTTACTCTGAACGTTCGAGCCATTCGCAGCTTCTGACCAAACATCAGATTTTTCGCGAGTTACTCTTATCCGAATGAAAAGTCGCCAACTATCGAGGTCGTGAGTGTCAAGGTCGTGAGTATCGAGGTTTCACTGTATATTTAATAAATAATCACAAAAACAGTTTCTGGTAATTTCAACTTTTGCAATGTTTAAAAAACTAGCATCATAATCTAACGTAAAATAGCAGCGTCAAATCACATTGATGAAGAACAGTGAACCGAATATGTCACACAATCAATCAAACATGTGTGGTGTTTAGAATTATTGCACTATATAAGGAACAAGTATAAAAAACTAATGCTTTTTTATAGCATTTTAAAAATACGTTCTCCACACACTAAGCACACAGTTTTGCCTTCGATTTCAGCGAATAAATATTTAGAAGTCCATGCCTTTTTGAAAACTACATTCTGCATGTAATTTACTACGAACGCATGCGGGCTGCTCAAGGTTAGTCAGGTCTGACCTAAGCAGTCTTTTTTAATAGTCGGAAATTTCATAATTTTTTCTCAAGGTCGCGTACAATATATATTGTCAACATTAGCTGAAGTGTAGTCAGCATGGGCCCTATATGACATCCTTTTCTGCCCTAACATAAGCCAGAGGGAAATATCTGAAAGGATACGCTGGAGACAGTGTCTGGTGAAAGGCAAGGAGTGGTTAGTGCAGGCTTCGCCATAAACTTGAGCCACACACACTCCGGAGTCTGAGCTGCATGCAGTACTGTACCGTAAAAAAACGACACACATTTAATTGACACATTTCTTTTCACTGAAAATTAGCCATATTTAATACTAGTAGTCCATCCCAGTCCAGTGATTAGTATTGATTAGTAATATTTAAGGTAATTAATAAAACATAATTGCAAAAATGGTACATTTTAAATTATCACTATGTAAGATTTCTGGATATTGTTGGATTTACATTTAATTTCATACTGCATATAATAATTTGTATAATGCCAATTTAATTAGACAGTGCCTCATTTGCATAAATAAATAAACAAATTCCGATGGGGAAAAAAATAGATCAACAATTACCATGCACAGACTGCGAATGTTGGCTTAATGCATAGGACACATTTACATATGAAACCCAGAATTCACAGAGCGCTCATGGCTGTGCGTTTACCTTGACGTTGATGAGATTTCGGTACGCCGCTTCTCAATCAATTGAGCAGTGCGATCAGGGTCGTGTGTAGCTGCCTGAAGCAAAGCTTTGCGGAGTGTGTGCTGGGACTTTCTCTCTCTCCTGAAGCCTCTTTCCTCCCTATGCATTTGTCTGTGCATTTGCCTCAAATAGCCGCAAAGCCCCGCCAGGCGCTCCCCACGGGAACTAGAACCAACAGAACTGACAAACACAGATTTAATCCAGATTAGCATGTCTCGGGAGTGGGATGAGTAAAACATTTCCTCAATTACAAACATGCTGTTTAAACAAGGCGTCTATTTCGTCCTTAATTGATTTAGAAATTGATTTTCCCTGTTCATGATTTAACATTTTGAAACAATTTAACTATTTAGAATAGATCATTAAACTACAAACAAGGATGAGCATTTCAGATTGATGTGAATAGTGGATTTCTTGGGGTTTAGACCCATAAACATACATACATATTCTCTATATTCTATAACAGAAAATGCTTCATTCATGCGTCAGTAATTAATAATGTGAGATGAAGAGGAGGGGCAGGTCTTCGAGGTGGTTAATATCAGGGAATGTGAAAGACTTGTGCAAATCACAAAAAGAGACTAATTTGCTGGTTGTCTTATCTCCTTTTCAATTACCATTTATTGAGTGATACCGTAGCCCAGTCTACTCCAGTGTTAGATTACGGCATTCTTAATGAATAAAGTGAGCGTATGAGTCATAAAATGAGACTAATGACTAGCAAGGTAGACACCACATACATCGTTATGTTGCACAAACCGATCAAACTTTATCCAAAAATATTAAAAAGGGAATTTCCTTCACTGGACTAACTTTATTGCCACTGCACTTTGGTTGTCAATAGGTTTTGTCACTGTGCGTATCAGAATTTGTCATTTGCATAGCTATAAATTGTTGGTATAAATAACCATCCTCCGGTTCCCACTATCAATAAGGTTTTTATAAATATATGGTTTCACTTTTTTTTTTTTTTTTTTACATTAACGTTCCACTAATTGTCATTAACGAATGTCTTCTAGTGAATTATGTTGCTAATTTTATGAAAACAAGCACAACAGCACCTCCAGTGGTCACATGAAAAGTACTTGAAATGAAGTATAATATGAAGTGAATGATACTGATACTGTATGAAGAAGTGAGGCTGGGGCTGATTTCTTTCTGGCCCAGACTGTAGCTTCACCATGTCAAGTGAATTATTTACTGCATTATTCTATTTGTGCCAAATGAATTTTTTTAATAGAGTCATCGCATATTGCCAAAATAAATGATTTATGCAAAAGGATATATGACAGAACTGTGAGTTGGTTGAACAAAGAGATTATTTTCTTCTTACCAATTTTGTATTTAGATGAAAAAAGGCATGAAGCTAGTTTGTCATTATGGTCCTAAGAACAAAAAATGCAGCTGCCCTCTGTCTTTAGTTGTATAAGTGGGTGTACAATTTAATAGACATTAAAATTTTGCTCGGTACTATTTGGTTCATTGTTGAGATTGTGATAAATATTACATTCTAGTTATCACATGGAATACCACGACCTGCCATCACTGGCTACCTACAGCAAAATTTCCACTTTATCACACACCTTTTGTCCTGTGGGATCGGATACTTAGACAATGTCACTTTCTCCACTTGGCTCTCGTCCTCCTCTCCACTGTCCTCTGACCAGTCTGGGTCTGCAATAAAAACTGTTAATATTAAAGACAACTTAAATCATCTACTGCATGGTGCAAATCAGAGGTTACAAACCAAAATGAGGCCTCAGATCTTCCTGCTTTCTTCTCTGCTGCTCAATCAGTCTGTGAAGCTGCGTCAAACATTGAGCCTGATGTTGTGCTGGCGTTCTTGGATCCTGAGCTGAGCCCATAGGCATGCTTGCACAGCTTGGAATTGGAGGTACAACTATTTTGGTGAGAACAAGCTCTGGACGTATCTCTGGCTTGGGATTTTTGGTGATCAATGTGTGATGAGCAGCCTGAGCAGACGTTGCTGTCCATATCGGCCCTGATTTAGGTTTTGGATGTTGGGAGTTGGATATAAGAGGGGATTTGGATACTAAAGGGGCTTGGGGAGGTCCTATAGCCAGTTGAGAAAGAAGAGAGATGGAATGTGGAGAGATCACTGAAGCCACGGTTTGATCTTTAAGTTTCTGTTTCGGATTAATTGAGCGGTTTGTGACTTTCTTCCCCAAGTTAGGGCCTTCTTTTTTCACCTTATCAACCTGGAAGAAGGAATAGGGGTCCAATGGGAGCAGGCGAGTAAGTGAAGAGGGTGAGGATGGGAGTAAGTGGTCCAGGTCATTAGGAGCTTTCAGAGCCAGAGATGGCACAGTGATGTTAAGGGCCAGGGACTCTAGAGTGTCTTGCTTCTTCTTTCTCTCTTTCTTTGGCAGGACCCCCATAACTTGCAGGTGACTGCTGCAATATCTGATAATGATAATAAATGTTAAGTATACTTAAAAATACATATAACATTTATAATATGTAACACACACATACTTGCGGTCTTGGGTGTGGGGGATGGGGTTGGTGCAGCGTTGGCTATTATACTTGGCTACATATTCACACTGCCTGAAAGGGGCGCTCCGGTCCTCCAAAACATGCCGGATACAGAAAGCATAGCCGTTAAGCCGTCGCTGTTTGCAGAGCTTCGGGCTGTATGAACACAGAGGCTTGTGGTCCACCTCCGAATAGTGAATATGTTTCCCTTCATACATCCCAGGGCTGAAACGCTCTGAAACATCAGCTGGCAGAAAAAAACATGTTTAGAAGCTTTGATATTAAGCATACATCCAAGTATTCTGTTATCATGTAACCATCTTATGTGCATGAAATGCATTTAAAGTATTACTCTAAAAAAATGTCTAATTATATACGTCAATGGAAAAAGATATTCACCTTACCATATCAATGATACACACTAATAATGACACCCAGCAAAGGTATAGTCTTTATTTTAAATGATGCAGCTATTTCAGGAAGCGGTCTCTATTAACAGGAAGTCAAATAAACCAAATCTGAAAACTCCCTGTAGATACAAATGTATGAGTTGACGTGTAAAAACTTTTCATTGGGTCTTAAATCTTCACCAGTCTTTACTATTTAATATTAGTTTTCTTTGTTTAGCACTTTTAACCATGCAGATTGTCCCAAAGCAGCTATACAGAGATGAACGTGTTATAAAATACGAACATTATGCAAGTGCCTATAAGTTTTGCGCGTATACGTTTCATCCTATTTAGCAAGCCATTGGCGACAGAGGCAAGGAAACTCCGTGAGATGGTAAGAGGACGAAATCTTGAGAGGAACCCATCCATATCTGGGTGGCACCGAACATCCATTTATTAAAGTTCCATCATATTTATATCCTTAATACACTTGGCACACTGAAAGAAAGAGCTGCTTAGTCCCAATTTTAAATCTGAATGAGTGTGTAGCTGATTAAAGACTAATAAACACTCATACTTGCAGGTGTGCATGGGTTAAAGGTTCTCCCCTTCAAATCTCACCTAAGGTGGGTTAGGAAAATTAACGTGTTTGGCCATTGTGGATTTGTAGAAATGTGGTAAGTGAAATGAGAATCAGTGCAATGCTGAAGCAGTGATCAGTGGGAGGTGAAGGTGCACATGCGAATCCATCAGTCAAGCAGGTGCTTTAAGCAGATGAAGGGTCGAATGCTCTGCATCCTGACATGTCAAAATAGTGAACGAGGGCACGGTAGGTTTGACATGCAAAGCATGTTGGAACGTGCAAGAGGGGACGGTGGCCAAAACTTCCCGCCTCCTGCCTCTATCTCACGCTCGGGTCGCGTTATCAGTGTTACTTAAGAGGCCAGGATTAGGAGAGAGAGAGACGCTTGAAGTCGCGCGCTCGCTCGCGCTCACGGTTTGATCATTCCGCGATGGACGAAAGACGGAAATCAGGGCTGATTAGCAAAGCCAGAGCTGGATGGATAATAACTACGGAAAGATTGCATTAACCATTTATATTCGTGGTGCATGATTATTGTGTCAGAGTCGGGAGGGGGTTTATGCGCAAAAAAAAAAAAAAATAGTGCCGTGAATGGAAAAATAAAAATCTTCAAAATGTGTTATTTACACGCGGACATTTTGTTGGTGTTCTATTGACCAAAGCAGCCGAGTGTTTTCCTTTGTGCGTGTTTTTTTTTTTTTTTTGTTTTTGTTTGAAAATGCGAAAATTCGCAGTTACCGTGAGGCCTACGGAATCCTCGCGAGTCGCGTAGAAAAGCAACCCGCTTCACGTCGCAGTTTCTCGGCTTGCCTTCCCGTTCACGCCGAGGCCCAGGCTCCTCTAGGCGCTCGCTTCCGGTTTTAGCTTAGCGCGCTAGCGTTAGCCGGACGAGGCTTTTTTTCCCCCTTCACCCACTGTCGACGGATGACCGGCTCGATCCCGAGGCGTATTCGGCGTGTATCCGGCGGTCGTCCTGCTTCCGTTCTCGCACGCGCCTTCGTGCGGACGTCGCTCGACGCTGGGATGTCGGTAGTCGGGATATACGGTGCGCGTATACATGGAGCACAGGGTGTTGGGTTTGGTCGCAGGATCGAGGCTTCTTACAGCACTACTACAGGCACCGGGGGGACATGACAACGGGCGACAGTGCAACAACAACCTCCGCAACCATTTTGGAATTCAACTTTCGTGTTTCACCTTGATATGGTTTAAAGGCGCTCGGATTTTCACGAGTGGGAACGTGTTTTACAAAAAAGTGCATTTTGTATTTGACTCCATTTCACTTCCCGTGCCATTGATTTCAAACTTGTACGGGATCTCCTTCAAAGTCTTTCCCCAGCAGCTTCATCACCACCACATGTCTCATTCATGCTTTCAGTGAAACCCTGAACTTGACTTTTCATGCAATGTGACGCAGATCTCCTACAACCATGGCCACATTATCCCATAATAACCCTACCATCATAACAGTGTACCATGAAAATAAAATGAAAAGCAAGCACATTCTTCATCATACAGAAAAGTGTAAGATAGGATGCCCCCTATCAACCTCTATAATTAACTATAACCTCAGATTTACAGATTAAAGCATTGCATTTGAGACATTTCTCTAAAACTAAACTAATTTAAAGCAGAAGTCAATCAACAATCCTATACAACTCGAAATTCTGAAAGGCGAATCAAATCTGAACGCGTGGACCACGAAGCGCTGGGGTTTCTCTTGCGTGTCAACTCGTGCGTTTTGAAATCGTGTAGTGCTTCTACCAGGTACCAGGGCAGATAATGTACAGGAGGACAAAAGTACATCATACAACTTTATTCATTATGAGCTTTAGACAACAAAGCAGTTCGAGCTCGGTGCGAGAAACAAAACGCGTACATTTAAATAGGACCGAGATTTTTGTCCGCTGTAGGTGTGGCCTTGATCGGTTAAATTCGTTCAATTTTTTTTAGACAAATGTTAATGGATGTGTGTGTTTCAGCAGATTGCAGGCTCCTCTACTGCTGCTGCTCCCTCAGTCACCGCCTTTACACACTTCGCCATTGTCTGGGAGGCCCTGCTGATGGAGTCTGTGTAGAAAAAAAGCGAATCATATTGTTGGATTATAGTCCAAATGCAGTAAAAGTAAACTGTTAAATTGTGGACAAAGTTTGCAGACACTAGGTCTTTTTTATTTACCTGTCATGTAGAAATCTTTCACTGAAAGCTGAGGCGGAACAAGAGGCTCCGCAAGCAGGGACTGATTTATACCCTAGAAAGAGATACTGGCATATTAGCCATCATTTTTCAAATAATAATAAGTTGTAAGCTCCAAAGACTTGCAGTCACCAGCATTTTTCTCATGCAACAACTAGGAAAAGTTGCATATATTTTTCTTTTTCTTTTTTTCCTCGCACTACAACACCTTAAACCCTGGACAGTCACTTTAACTGTGGACTTGCACAGCACAGTGCACTTTATACCACACCATACCACACACGTTCACTTTAAAGACAATCACATCAACCACCTTATGTGATTACTGTTTACTGTATCATAAGCATACCCTGTATATACAATTTTTTCCTATATATATATCTTTTATATTTTACATAGTTTATTGGTTTTATTTATCTGCCTTCTTTTTCCCTTGTTTTATTTCTTCCCCCACCCTATTCCCTCATGCCGGTCAGTCGTATAAAGCTTTTCACTGCATGTCGTACTCTGTATGTATGTGATGAATAAAATTTGATTTGATTTTGATTTGAAAAAGGTCAAAATAATAAATCTCTCGTCTTTTAAACGTTTTATGGTATGATTATTTAAGTAAAATGCTGTTCGCAGTAGTGTGACAATTTGTTGCTGCAACTATAGTAAACGATACTTGATCTGTATCTTACTATAGGTTACACTATACCCAATTAGTAAGAAATCCGTTTTCATGAATGACCATTTCTGAATCAGGAACATGCATGAAGCTGAGCAAAATAATCTGCAGCTAATTTGAGTCAGACTCGAGTAAAGAGAAACACCCACAGATCATAAGATGAAACATAATTTACATAGGAATTTGTATATTTTCATTTTAAATATTAAGGGCCTTAAATATGGACCAGTTAGATTTTTGAGCATCCAAAACACAGAGAGAAACCAAAGAAAGACACTAACCGTAGCAAGTTCATTAGCCTGTTTGAAGTAGTTTGCTTCCTCTACGTCATCATAACGCACCAGGTTGGGTGCCACTTCTGCCAGTCTGTTTCTCACCTCATCTAATGTCTCATAGGGCAGAGGGACTCCAGCCATCTAGTCCACACAATACAGACAGCACAGATTGAAAACAAATCCTGATAAAACAAATAACCTGAATCATTAACAAACATATATCTCACATGCATTTTTTGTTGTTGACGTGAGCTGCCAATCAGAGCCACAAGACACATACACTGGGCTAAAGAGTTTGTATTCTGGATTTGGAATTGGGAAAAAATATACAAGATCTAGAGATCAAGATATCTATGATGGGATCTTAGTGGTTAAAAAAAAAAAATCCAGATTTATTTTTGGAATTTATACCAAAAATATTTATCTTTTGCTGGGTGTGGTGGTGAGCAGCTACTTTAAGGACGACCGTGGACAGCTGACTCTTAAAATTTTTGATATTCTTCATGTTCTGTGTGGTGCTTAGTACTTAGTAATGGTAAGTTTACACTGATTTTTATTTTTATAAATCCATTATTTCTAAAAATATGCATCATTTTTGAGTCACATTCTTACATTTAATCAGTCAATTAGAACAAGACATTTCTGTTACAAAGCAAATTAAATCAGAATTGTATAATATAATATAAACCAGGGGTCACCAACATGGTGCCCCAGGTTGCGCGCAAGGACCACGAGTCGCCCGCGGGCCTTTTCTAAAAATAGCTCACCATAGCGCCACTTACCAGGGAGCTGCATCAAATTTTTTTTGTTGCTATTCTTTTTTAAATTACACTTGCATTGGTGTGAATTTGAAAATGACAAATATTAAATTATAGATGACTAGATATAGATGAATATCATTAATTATTAATACTAACATATAATTAGAGGTAAATTGAGCAAGTTTGTTATTTTAGAACTTGTGTTATTTCGACTTGTGTGTATAAAACTGGTAGCCCTTCACATTAATCGGTACCCAAGAAGTAGCTCAGTTTCAAAAAGGTTGGTGACCGCTGATATAAACAATATACATTTTATAATATTAAAAAAATATTTTTGGAGAGAAAATATTTATTGATTAACTATATGAAATGATATAAATGTACACATTTTCTGGCCCAATATATTGAATTTTGTGATCATTGTATTTTGTTTTTTTCTGTATTTCTAAAGAAGACTAAAGAATCAAAGTTTTACAAGAACATTTTTGAAGTCTGTATTCCTCTCATACAACATTATTAGCTTTTTTGTTTTAATGAATTATGTGCAAAACAAACCAAAATATCACACAGTGTATTAAATCATGTTCACGCACCTCAGAGACGGCCCGAAGGATCTTCCAGTCATCGCGAGCCATACCAGGTGGGGTAACTGCCACCCTGGTTTGCTGGGCACGCCCCTCTGTATTTACGTACGTACCGTCCTTCTCTGTATATGCTGCACCGGGCAGGATGATGTCCGCCATGGTGGCTCCCACATCACCATGGTGACCTGCGTTAGGTGTGAGAGGGGATTAATGTGTGCTCAATGTCCAGGGAATGCACTTGGCCCGTTTTTTGAAGAATAAAAAAAACAAAACACTTTTAGTATAATTTATTGTATTAATACATCGAGGCGGCACATTTTAGGTTTGTATTTTCTGCCTTTTTTCCCTTTTCAGTCAAAAACCGATTTCCGATGGCTGAAAATTCGGTGCATCCCTAAAAGTGACTTTTTTTTTGTAGTTTTAGCTATGAAGAAGGAAAAGACTGATAGAGGAAACAATATTCAAACGCACAAATGTCCAAAACATTTTTTTTCTTTGCTAACAATGGCTTTACAACAGCTTTGGGATAGTAATTAGGTTTTTGCAGCATTGTGGTTTCATTTTGGCCCATTCATATTACTAAATTGTCTTCATAATCACATAGATATAAGGTTCACCTCTAAATTGTCTGACTACATTGCGCTTTCTTCAGGAAATATGAAATTCACCAGTACTATTTGCACTGAAGTCATTCAAGACCCTTCTTTCTTTAAACATTAGCTGGATTATAGCCAAAATGTCTACTATTATTTTGTCTTTTGTTCCAAAAGAGCATTGTGTGGGGTCCTGGAGCTTAAATGTTTGGAGTGCAGCTTATTGTTTATTGTTATTCCTGCTGCTTTCAGGAATCCTTGAACCTTTCAAGGGACTGCTGATTCTTCTCTCACCTTATTTTATCATTAGTTAGAAATCAAATGTGGCAAACCTTTCCGCAGACAATCGTCTGTAGTAGGTGTAATTTGGCAGAGGATATTTTGCAGCATTTACACCAGGAACAGTTATTAACAAAATTTAGTTTTTTTTCTTTCTATTTGTTCATACTTATGAATATATGCATTTTTTTTTTTAATCTTAGTACAAAAACAAAAGTCTCCAAATACTTATTTTTCCTATCATTGTAACTGAGTGAATTTTGGACATGGTCACATAACCTGTAAGAGTAGAAAGACTCACCCTGATAGATAATGAAGGTGTCTTTCGGCAGGTCTGCTCTGGTAATGCAGCCAGCATCTGCTCCCAGCAGGAACAGAACTTTGGGAGGGTTCTTCCTGATTTCCTCAACACCAGGCTTATAACCCAGATCCAGTGCTGCTACTTGACTGGCCACTCTATATAGATAATACACACACAAGCCTCTGCATTACAGTCTACAGAGACTGATGTCAAATTTGAAAACCAACACATCGTTTCTAGAAACACTTGGCAGTACGTCTTTCTATTCGGTTTCCATTAGGTTGACCATTTAGCTCAACAACCAAAAACATCTAGCAAAGGTTTGTAGGAATTTATAAACTGGTCCAAAATTATATTAGAAATACATTTACTGGGCACAATCTATGTAATCAACTCCTAAGGTCTGAACAAGAACTTTACAAAGAACTTTATACAAAAAGACATACAGACATGTAACTGGACCAACCTGTGTAGGACATTAAGGACCTTCCATCCTTCATCAACCCCACTGCTGACACGGGCATTCTGAGCGATTGTGGACACAGCACTTAAGATGGCAGCATTATCGGCCCTCTGAAGACATGAACTTCCAACCATCACTACTGGCCGCTTGGCCTGGGCCAGCACCTAACACCAGAAGACAGGGTTATCAGTATTATAAGTGCCATCTTGAATTAAATAAATGCTAGACGCCACTTCTGCAATATCAAGGTGGTGAATGACGATGGTGAAGTTGCCATGAAGTTGCAGTCTAAGCCTAAGCCTAGTTGTAAGCCTATGTTGATGCCTTACAACTTAACAGTTCTGGTTTGGTAGACTATGTAAAGCTCTTTCAAGTCTGTGTGGGTTTCCTCCAAGAACTCCAGTTTCCTCCCAACTGCTAAATGATAACTAATTTATAAGCATTGCATTGATTCATTTCATTCTTTGCCTTTTAAACTGAGCATCCTCCAATCATTAAAAAAAACCCATAAAAACAGCCTTCTAAGGATAGACCTGGATTATTCACAACCAAGACAATGTACTTGAAGCTGAGTAAATAAATGAACAAATGGATACTGTCCAGATTGAATTTGTATTTTGAAGGAAACAGATTTAAAACAAAATAGCAAAATGTGGTCCAAGAAAGAAACTTTCCAGAAAGCCATTTTTATGCCAGCCAAATGCTAGACCCAAAGTCAGCACCAGCAGTGGTGGAAGTCTCATGGTAATAATTTAAGGTAGAGTTAAAAAAAAAAAAAAAAAAAAACTAGCACTAGCAGTAAGAAATAAAGAACACAGTTTGTTACCTGACAGTAAGGATGGGTTCCGGAGGCGATCTCCTCCAGCACCCGAGTGGAATCACCCAGGTGGTTGTACGAATAGCTAAGATCCACTTTATGACCCACCACAGCGACTTGCAACTCATTATGGAGCCAACTAGAAGAAAGTCATTTTAACATTATAGATTACACATTAGACCAGTTTCTGAATTCCTGGTAGATGTGTTAAAAATAAATAAATAAATAAATAAATAAAATAAAATAAAATAAAATAAAATAAAGAGGTACTTTCGAATACAAATTAAAAAGACTCAAATATATTAACTAAAATATATTATAAAGAATGATATGCTGACAGACACGCACCTCTTGCGGATACGTGCATTGAAAAGGGGAGCCTCGAAGCGTGGGTTTGTTCCGATCAGAAGCAGGAGATCGCACTCTTCGATGCCAGCTATACGAGTGTTCAGCAGGTAATTCGAGCGCAGGTCGGTCCTGGGTCGGGGACAAAGTGCAAAGGGCATTTAATACATTTTATTACCAACCAGTATTTCAGGAAAAATGGGAAACTACATGATCATTCAAAGGGGCTTCAAAATGATAAAGCCACTATTTACAGTAGGATTGGTCTTATCAAAGATTGGTCTTATTAAAGATTGAAGCCAAAAAGAAAATGTCTTCTTTCTAAGCAACTCACCCAGCACCAGCAATAGGGAAGATCTCCTCGGTACAGAGAATTTCACTGTCCAGTTTGTTCAGCAGGTCTTTCAAGGCTATCAGAGATTCTGCATCTACCAACCCACCAGCTATAGCTGCAATCTCAGATCCCTGTACTCCCTGGAGCTGCAAATCCATTCACACATACAAATGTAAAGAAATACAGAATAAGGGTATACACACACTATGCACATTCCTCAAATAAGCTCATAGCAACAACATTAAGCCCCAAATCTTTATAAATGCTATTTACCACGCCAGCTACACGAGTGAGAACGTCCTCCCAGGAAGTGGGTACCAGCTGACCACTGGCATCCTTGGCCATGGGCTGGGTCAGGCGCTGCCTTTTCAGTCCATCATATGCAAACCTGACAACAGAAACAAGAGGGAGATGTGAAACATTTTTACAAGCAAGATGGAACATTTAGAGTATGATGTTTATAAAAGTTAACAGAAGTAAACAGAAGAGTGTTTTTGAACACTCTGTTTGGGGTTTACCTGGTTTTGTCCGAGATCCACTCCTCGTTTATGTCCTCGTTAAGACGAGGCAGAATCCTCATAACCTCTCCACCTCTTGTGCTCACCACGATATTAGAACACACCGCATCAAGCACATCAATAGATTCTGTCTTTCTGTTAAACAAAAAAAATTATAATTCAGAATCTGGGCCTAGAACTAGATCTCTAACCTACTGATCACATTTATGCTTTTACCTGGTCTCCCAGGGTCGGGCTGTGAAAGCGTACGGTTTCGATGTCAGAGCTCCGACAGGACACAAGTCGATCACGTTCCCGGAGAGCTCGGACATGAACATTTTCTCTACATAAGTGCCAATCTGCATACTGTTGCCACGTCCTGTAGTGCCCAGATCCTCCACACCAGCGATCTCACTAGCGAAGCTGAAACACACAAAATGTCGACGATGAAACGTTCCGCAAAAGAAAACTTTAAAAAAGTAAAAAAAAATTAAAAATAAATACAAAGAGTCATATTTAGAAGAGAAGGAGCTGTTGATGAAGTACATGGAGATGCCAGTGAATGCCCCAAAGCTGTTATTTTACTTTGCAATATTGGCAAGAAAATCATTAATTCAACATATAAATCTAATAATTTCGCGATATCAACAATTAATATTCGTTGATATTAATTTATTCATTAATATTCAACAAAATAGGAATCGGTTCAATGGATGAATCAGTTACTTCATCTTTTTATTTCATTAAATCTCATTTCCTTTTTCACCTGCTCCCAAAATGCAACTTGATGAGATGGAAAGAAAATTAAAAAGCTAAACATTTTTTAATCTGTAAGCTATCCAATGTGACCAGCTTTTTGGGCCTTATTTAAATTTAGATTAATTAATTAACGAATAATAAATGAGGCCATGTCGATCAATTCACCTCGAGCTCAGTGACAGAAATTCACCCCACTTGCATGCCTCAAGTTCAATCTAAACAAACCAGGATGGAATACGTAATGGTGTACAGGTTCACTCACCGAACACAGCGTGTACACTGAATGCAGCGTGTCATGATTGTTTTGATGAGAGGGCCAATGTTTTTGTCCTCTACAGCTCTCTTGTCCTCTGTGAAACGACTTCGGTCCGAACCGAACATCATTGACTGATCCTACAACGAATGGTTTGAACCGATCAGAGCGAAAGTAACTGCTAGCCTTCTATAAAAATACAATAAACAAAACAACAAAAAAATGGAAACGTGACCAGAAAATTCTTCCTACCTGCAGGTCGCACTCTCCTCCCTGGTCACAGATAGGACAATCAAGAGGGTGATTGGCAAGCAGGAACTCCATGACTCCCTCTCTAACAAAATTAAATAATCAAATTAATATTGAATAGTATAAATCCATCAAAAGCTAAATAAACCCTGGCTTTAAAGTACGCATAAAAGAATACCTGGCTTTCCGTGTCTTCTCAGAGTTCGTCAGTATGTTCCAACCTTTCATGACTGGCATAGCACACGCTGCGACCGGCTAGCGGTGAAGAACAGCGATATTTTTACGATGTAATCATGACAACCGTCATAGTGAAAAAAAATAAAACTTGCTTTAATAATAATAACCTAACATTCTTAAAATAATCAATCACACATTGACCTTTATTCATTAAATCAGTCCCTCACCTGTAGGATTAAGCTCACATTTGGTCAGCGTGTGTTTATAAGTATATAATATTTAGTATATAATAATAAATATATGGTCGATTGCAGATCTTTAGCAGCTTCTTAGTTTTGCATTTACATACAAGAAAATCCTATTTTTTTTTAAATATAAAACGACATTATACTTAAATAAAACATAACGTCAGGTAAATCTGAACTATTTATGGTTAAACGTGGTGGAATTTGAGCTTGACAGAAACTTTCTGGTTGTATCTGTGGTATAATTCAGTTGCAAATTTACTATATGGACAAAAAGTATTGGGACAACTGACTTTTCCAGCCATATGTGGATCTTCCCCGAATTGTTACCACAATGTTCAGGGCACACAATCGTCTGGATGTGGTATAAGGAAAATGTGACTTTACTTGAAGTAGGAGACCCAAAGCTGTTCCAGCATGACAATGCCCCTGAACACAGAGCCAGCTCCTTAAAGGTATAGTTTGCATGCTTCTGCTATAGAGCTCTGATCTTCACACCTTTGGGATGTATTAGAACACTGACTGCACCCCAAGCCTTCTCAGCCTACATCAGTTCCTGACTTCACAAAACGCCATTGTGGCTGAATGAGCACAAATCTCAAACAACACGTTCCAAAATCTAGTGAAACATCTTCCCGGAAGAGTGGAGGTTATTAGAACAGCAAATAGGGGCTGAATGTGAATTCGTATGATCAAAAAGCAAATACGAATCCTAGTCATGTGTGCACAAACTTTTGTCCATACGGTGTATGTTCTGTAACTTTTTGGCGAGCCAGCCAGGAGTCGAACCTAGAATCATCTGACTGCAGATTAATTGTAATGTCTACTCGGACATGGGGTCTAAGTTACGACAAACTGTTCGGTCAAGAAGGAAAAAAAAAAACCTTTGGTGCTCGTTCAATCTCCACCAGACACATGCGACAGTTTCCAGCCACAGACAGACGCTCGTGGTAGCAGAACCGAGGAATCTGCACTCCAACTTTCTCACATGCCTAAGTGAAAAAAAGGGCGGTTTAATGCTCGTCTTATTCGATGTTCATATGTGAAATTATCAGCAGATTCAACTAAGTATTAGTGAATGCTGCAGGTCAGTGATGTTTCACCTGAAGTACAGTCGTCCCGGGTTCCACCATCACAGGCTTTCCATCTACAAACACCTCAACCAGGTTACTCGAGGCCCGGATTGAGGTCCTTACTGTAATCAACAAAGCACAACATAAAAACTCATCTCCAAACAATTACGGCATTTAGCAGACGCCCTTATCCAGAGCGACTTACAACTGAGCAGGGGAGGGTTAAGGGCCTTTCTCAAGGGCCCAGCAGTGGCAGCTATATCTTTAAGCTGGGTGGTGGTGGGATTTGAACCTGTGACATTCTAAAAAATCTAATGCCTTAACCACTGAGCTCCTACCTCCCAACAACTGTTCTATAGCATTTACTCCTATCAACTTTGATAGCAAAAGAAATTGCACAGTTAAGAAACTAAGATGCACTGCAAAGTCCAAACATAGAAGCAGATCCTCATCTTTACATAAGAACAGTTTCTGCATAAGAATGTAGTTACCATTGCTAGACGTGTTGAGGTTCCCTTTGCAGTGTGCTGCCCCGGCCAGGGCCCGACCAACGGCTGGCAAACGCAACATGACGCTGTCGAGAAAGATAAAACACTATTATCTGTATTTGCATTCAAATTAAAACCGGACCAAAATTTGTTTCACATAAATAGAAACCACTAGAAAGAAACCCAGATGCAGAAACACCAGTAGTGTCAGATTTGTGAATTCTAGCCCTCACAGTTCCTCAACTTCAGCTAACGAATGGACATTTTGTGTCATCTAGATAAGGACAGATTCCTTTTTAAGTCTGGTTCCTCTCAAGGATTTTTTTCTCAAACTACCTGAGGGAGATGTTCCTCACCACTATTACCCTGGTTTGCTTGATTCACAAATGCATGATGCTAAAATGTACATTCATAAACTTTTTATGAATTCTGGAAATTCCCAAAGTTGCTTCGTCCCAAAACAGCGTTCATTGTTCTACAAATTAAACTAAATGAACTGAACCAGAGATGAACACAAAACTGTTTTCTGTTCGATCTTTTGTGTACCTGCTAATTAACCTAATGAAATCTACCAACACCTTGACCAGGCAGGTACTAAGGATGAATTCCTTTAGCTTTAGACACATTGGGATGGGATGTGAACCACTAACACAATGGTGTGAAGCAAACATGCCAACCACCCCCCTCCTTCATCCTTAATATAACAATCACTCTATAACAAGAGCAGCTTAAAAGTTTGTGCCCCCTAAGTCATGAAACCAACCGAGGCATTAAGCCTTGATTTGTTCCGACGTTCCTTCATTACCAAGTGTATTATAAATGTGTTGATTGTCTAAATACTTATATTTCATACAGTATTTAAGATTGTGTTCCTGGAATTATAAATTGGCTTTGGGATCTTATGACGTCACAACTCGGTATCTAGATAACGTGCACTTCTGGTTTCCAGACCAGAAAGGATTATCGGACATTTTGGGGTTATTTAATGAATTAAATAAAGATTTAAAAAGCTGGTTTATGGATAGAATAGTAAGACTGTAATGTAGACGTTTATAGTTTTTATGGTTTAAGTCTTTGACTGCAAAATGTTGAAGGATGTCTAAAAACGAAATAGTGCTCGAATCCCCGGATGTTATGACAGATAATAGGTGCTATATGAATCAACAATCAACAAGCTATATTTATTTAATTGTCTAAAACAGAGGATTAACTGAATAAAAATACATTTCAAAAACCCTAATGTCCCCTGGTGTCCCTCTATGTTGACGTCTTGCAGGCTGAGCATTGCTAACCCCAATAAGCTAAACCGCTGGTCAAACCAAGGACATCTCATTACTGTAGAGTTCACACACACCGGCGCGCGCCTGCAGCTTTCCCGGAGCACGTTATAGACATCCATAAGTGCGTATAAGCCACCGGTACTGCACAATCAATCACTGGATCTTACCTTGACGCTATTTGGCCTTCTGGACCAGAACAGCGCAATCCTACTCCACTCACTTAGCAAGGAGTTTAAAACGCGATATTCTTCCCACCCGTATTCAGAAAAATCCAGTATCAGGCGTGATGATTGGGTAATCCTTTACACTCACGCCCCGCCCCCGGGATAGAAACCAAATTCCATTGGTTGGTTGTTGTTTTTTTTTTTTTTTTTTTTTTTTTTTATTACAAGCAACCAATCCTAATAGGTTTCCCCCAAAACAGGTAAAGAAAAAAATATTACATATGTCTAAATTTATGGTATATAATATTTATATAATATTTATTTATAGTAATTAGCAATTAAATATCTAAAATATATTTATATTTCCCGATAAATTATACACCGCTAATTTGACCTCCGACCAATCGCATTAGTGGTTCAAACGTCACTTCCGCTGACTCCAGGTTCTCCAAAATGTGAATAAAATGTCATTTAGTAACTGAACATTAATTTAATGTGTTTTTTTAGATTGTTTGTGTTATTAAAATTGTATATTGTAAATAAAAAAATGTTAAAAATGTACATTTAAAAAAATTGTTTTTTACAATAAAAAAATCACAGATCACAGGGTTGAGGTTTAACGGGAAAGTAAAGTGGCATTTTATTTTTTTGTTTATTTTTAATAATTTGATGTTTTTACAGTTTTGGAAAGGTAAAGCGTGTATGAGACAAAAAAAAATGAGTAGGAGGAGAAGAAACAGAGTGGAGCGGGAGGAGGGGTGAGGGGTATAAAGGCTTTTACGTGTTCCTTGTTCGCTCCTTCGCTCTTCCTCCAAGCCGCCGTGTCGTTTGTTCACGTGGTTTATAGCGTCTGGTTTAACAATGGGCTTCGGTGATCTGAAAACCTCAGCAGGCCTTGTAGTCTTAAACGACTTTCTGTCGGATAAGAGCTATATCGAGGGGTGAGTTGCTATAAACGTGTTTCATCCTGATTTTGATTTTGCGTTCTGGCTTGTAGGCCTCTCTTACTCTGCAGCGTGGTAGGAAACTTCGGAGTGCGCGTATAGACCGGGTTTTACGGCAAACACAGGCGTTTGGAGTACTGAAAACCACCTTTTTGTTTGTGAAACTTGTTACATTTACATTTAAGACACACCGACCTCGTATTTAACAAGTTATTTAAAAGAAAAGCAAGATTGAAATAATTTAAAAAATTAATACAAAAAAAAATTAATGACGTGTCTTCTCGTGTTTAGTAGTTACCGTAAAGCACTCAATATACGCGCCCCCTTGGACAACTCTTATTCCTGTACTTATCTAACTTGCATTTTGTTCTCACTCGATTGCATGTAATTTATTTATAGATATATACCAAATTCATTTTAATTATGAAAATTTTGATTCAAATAAAATTAACACTGAGCAGTTTGTAAGCTCTTTCAATTACCATTGGAAATGAATTGACTTGATTTTTTTTTTTTTTTTTTAGCCACTGTGCAATAGTATCATATTCGTTTGCATGCAAGAGTTGTTCTATTATTTTATTTAATAAAAGTTAAAGACGAATGTTTCAGGAATATCTTGATCAGCATTAATTAAAAGTAAAGAAAATAGGCTTTTCATTCTTTCTATAGACGGTGCAATAAGGGCCAAGCTATTACATGAAACAACAAACATTAACAAGATAAAACTGACTAAGACACTACCTATAGTACATGTGTGCAGCATTTAGTGCAGAATCTCGAGAATGTAAACAAAGTGACATTGCAGCACCAGTTCAGTAGATGTGTAATTTATATAATAAATACATGTAAATCCTGGATGTTTAGTATCAAAACACACACCGGTTTTGATCCTTTTTTGCAAGAACACGTTGGCAATTATTCTGGGTTTTGCATTGTGTTTATTTTTCTGATTAAAAACTGGAATATGCTTTTTTTTTTTTTTTTTTAAAAATAATGATGATTTGATTTATTGATTTTTAAAAAAAATTTTTTTTTTCATTTTCTGGGATTTTATTAAAGAATTAAAACCTGAAAATATGATCAGTGACCCTGTATTTAAAAACAAAACAAACACATGATTTGCACCATAGCTGGTTACTAGCTAGTTGTCGCCCCTTGCATCACTCACTATCTTCACACATACTTGTGTGGGAATAGGTACTTATCAATACTTGCATGTATTTAGTGATTTACCGATTTTAATTCTGAGTTTACAAGAGCCCAAGACTTGGTCAGTAGAATTGGCATTAAATGAGGGATTCGAAATCAATTTGATTGACCTTCAGCTTTTTGGTGTTTTTTTTGGTCGAGAACCCCAAAAGTGTAGTTGCCTTGAATGTTTCTTGGAGAAGATAAGTTTGTCATTTGCTTGATGCTAATCACATATTGCTGTGTTTGTCTTGTAGCTATGTACCTTCCCAGGCTGATGTCGCTGTATTTGATGCCCTGTCTGGCGCGCCACCTGCAGACCTCTGTCACGCCCTTCGCTGGTACAAACACATCAAGTCTTACCAGAAAGAGAAAGCCAGGTAACGATTACCATTTTTTTAATAGTATAATGAATTCCAAAGTCATTCTCGGTCTGTGATGAGTTTTACATCACCATCTTTCGCCTGAGTGGATGATGCACAATCTTTAAAACACTGATGTACCTGAGAGGCCTTTAACCTCTTGTGTATATAATGTGCCTGAGTATAGAACTTACTCTGCCTTGTTTGAATACTTCAGCCTCCCAGGTGTGAAGAAGCCCCTGGGTCAGTATGGTCCTGCTGGTGTGGAGGACAAGACTGGTGGTGCTGCTCCTGCGAAAGAAGCAGAGGATGACGATGACATCGACCTGTTTGGGTCTGATGAAGAGGAGGTCAGCTTTCCTTCTGTTTTAAAACTTCTATTAGCAGGGAGCTTTTCTGGTTCTGTGATGAGTTTCTTTCTCACCATCTTTCGGCTGATGTTGTGATGAACATTTTCATAACTGATTACCAGTTTTTCTGGAACTGGTCTGTTTAGGTCTTGTTACTTGAACTTGAACTAATTTTTTTCTTTTTCCTTCTTCCCTCACATTTATAGGATGAGGAGACCAAAAGAATCAAGGAGGAGAGACTAGCGGCATACAATGCAAAGAAGTCCAAAAGTATGTCAGCTATGTTTTAACAGATTTTGGACAAATTGCATTTAGAAACTTTTGTCTGGCTTGAGTAATGATGATCATCTTATCACCATCTTTCGGCTGATACATGGAATGATTGATGCTTTTTTTTCATAACTGAATTCTAGCCAGTTTCCATTTGTCTGTATTCATAATCGTTTGTGAATATTTTTTTTACACGTTTAACCCACCCCTCCATTTCTTTCTTTTTTTTTTTTTTTTTAATCTGTACAGAGCCAGCCCTTATCGCAAAGTCCTCCATCCTTCTAGACGTCAAACCTTGGGACGATGAAACGGATATGTCCAAGCTTGAGGAGTGCGTTCGCAGCATTGAGTTGGACGGTCTGGTTTGGGGCCAGTGTAAGTCTGGAGTTTCCTTTTATTCATATTTATTAAACATTGAAAAGCCACAGCATTTTTAAATGACTTGTATTATTTACAACACAATTGCTAACCCTAATTGTGAAGTATCTCCTGTACTTTTACATAGAAAAACTCTAAAATGTACAGTATTTTTGGGGGTGGTCTTCAGGACCAGTCCATACATGTGGACCCGTTTTGAATAATTGATTTGTCTCCACAGCCAAATTCGTGCCTGTCGGCTACGGCATTAAGAAGCTGCAGATTGCATGCGTGGTGGAAGACGACAAAGTTGGAACCGATCAGCTGGAGGAGCTGATCACCGCTTTCGAGGACTACGTGCAGTCTATGGACGTGGCAGCTTTTAACAAGATTTAAAAAAAAAAAAAAAAAAAAAAACTGACTGTGAAAACGCTTTGCACAATAAAATAGCACTTGTAGTTGCTTTGTTTGTTTGATTTATTTGGATTCTGAAAATGTCCAAAGTACGGGATGTGTTTTTGCCAGGTTTTTATGGCTATTGAATACTAGTAGCCCAACACTTTTAATTTAATATTTGGAATGGTTTCACTGCTCCAGATAATTATACAGCATTCCTGGCTATTTTAGTATTGCATGAATCTGTTCAGACTTTTGGGTATGTGCTACAGCTCACCTTCTATGGAAAGTAAAGGGAGACATTTTCTTGACTGACTTTTATTGTAAGCTATAAATTTCTTTTTTTGAAGAAACTGGTTGAATATTTGGGTCTCCTAGAATCTGCTGTTAATATGGAAAGTATTATGGAGACTAACAGACATCAACATGAGTGTAATTCTGGGTTTTGTGGCCTGTTCACTTCATGAAACTGTTTCTCCATGTTTAAAATCCGGGCTGTGAGGAACAGGGCGGCTTCCCGCGCTTTTAATGACGTCACGCCCCGGAAAGACCTGCGCTAAATACGGATGCCGATGGGATCTGAAAATAGCGTTTTCAATCCGGTAAAAAAAATAAAATGAAAAACCACGAGACTCGTTTATTTTAATAACTAATAGTTTTCATGTGCAAGTGAAATAATTTATTCAATTGTTAGTCTTGTCGCATATCAAATTCACCTACATGAATAACTCGCTTGACCTGTCGTCGTGCTCCCTACCAGGGGCTCACTCGTGGGTAATATGGCTAGAAACATCTGTTTGTGGGTTTAGTACTTTTTATTGCTGTATTTATTTATAGATGTATATATCGAAAAAAGTTTGTTTAAAAGGTTAATTTCTATAACCAGGGAAGATAAATGTTTAGGAAATATTTAGCTAAAGCGACTTCCCGGCGATGCTAGCGAAACGTGGTTGTATCCGAAATTGTGTTCTTTTCCCTATCTAAGCGCACTACACCGGAAGTGTATACATGGTATTGTGCGCCCTCCATAGGGCACTATGTATTCAGGGAGCTGCATTTGAGAGGGAGCCCGCGCAGGCCAGGGTTTTACAGGCTAACCAAGACAACTTGACTTATTTTAGTGTTTATTTGGAAAGACAAGTTGCTCAAAAAAATTTCAACACGTTTTTATTGTTGATAAAGCTCCAGATTTCCTTTAGAACAATAGAAATCTTTTGGGAAGTATTGACATTTTTAATGATTAAAGTTTGGTTTGCTTATAGTTCTGCAAAATGTGCATATGGAAATGCAGTGTGTTCAGTAAATACCTGCTCCAATTCAAGTGTTTTGAGAAATCTGAAAACCTAAACAAAAATCCCCAATGTTTTCATTGTTGTTTGTGTATTGCCTCCATTCAGATGTGAAAATTCTCACGTGGTTCCTTGAGGTTTATGTGTCTGCAGTTATGTGATTTGAGATCCCTGTAAACTTCACTACCTCTCCTCCTGAGGTCAGTGTACTGTATCACCACTTCTGACTTTCTTTTTCAAACATTTTTCACATTATCTCGCATGTAACTTTTCCCCCTCTTTCAGACAGTAACATGCCTCTGGAGGAGGAACCAACACCCACTGCTGAGAGTATGTATAATTCTGATGTCTTTTTATTTTATCTTTCATTTATGTCAACATGTATCTGATTCATTAGGTGGCCCGGAAAAACTAATTACATGGCAATTCTTTATAGCTGATCATCAGAGGTGTAAAGTAATTATTAACATTTACTTGCATTACTGTAATTTGTGTACTTTTTACTTAAGTATGTTTTGTTTGAAGTATTGTACTTAACCAAATTAGTAATAATTTTCGGTTATGATTTAAAAAATAAATAAATAAATAATGCAAGCGGGGAAACTACTGCACTGATTGGTTGATGGGTGGGTGAACAAACTCGCTAAACTCACAAGAAGGAAAGATGGAGACGGACAAGACAGACACCAGTGATGCAGATCCGTCTGAAAGCAAAATGCCTTTGAAGCAAAGGTTGTACATTGCGTGCATTCGCTGTCTGAATTCTGAATCATTACTATAAATGACATTATATCAGGAGATATTTTATTGCAATTTAATTTGTACACTAAAATCCTGCAAATCTTAAATGTAACTTTACTTGTGCTTAAGTAAAACTTCATTGAAGTAACAGTACTTTTACGTGAATAGAATATTTTAATACTCTTTCCACCTCTGATGATCACATACAGTGTGTGCCAAAAGTTTAGAGCCAGAAAGTCTTATCATTTGTGAGACACATGCATTTGATTTCATGCAACAAACTATGTAAAAGGTTCAAACAAGTAAGAATTGGAAGAAGGTTCTGTGGACAGTCCAAATGTGACATTTTTGACTAGAACTTCTGTAAGATGGTGAACAGGAGCGATGATGTTAACAGACGGCCTCACACCCACAATAGAAGCTTAATGGTTCGGAGTTGGGTGAGAGCAGGAATGGAACTTATTCTGGGTGAAAGGAAACATGGCTGGTAACATGGATGGCAAGGTCAAAAAGAAATATCCAACTAATGGCAAGCTTTATAAGAGGCGTGGCAAAGTATTACAGCAGAATATTTGGAGAAACGAACTGTGGATGCCAAGAGTGTGTAAAGCTTTTTATGCTAAGTAAAAATTTACATTCATATGTTTGTTTGGTCAAAGTATATCAAAGGATAGGGGTGTTGTGATATCTCATGTATTTTTAATATATAATATATATAAACAATTAGGAGAATCTTGGGATGTAGTGTTATTATTATTATTATTAATAATAATATTTATGTATAATTATTTTGTAGATGCAGATAGGGAGCAAACCAACATGGCCAACAGGTGAGTTTGTGTGATCACAATCAAACAAAAAGCTATGTATTTTCTCTATATTATATATATTTTTTCTTAAATTTTGGTCTTCCTGGTTGGCATTAACTTTAGACATAGTTCCATAGAAAATGCAATACAGTTTATTCCCGCATCATGCCCAGTGTTTCTGGAATAGGCTCCGGATCTACATCAACACTCACCATGATTAAAGAGCTCACTTATAACGAATACAATCTAGATGGGATACCAGTTGTACTTATCTGTTATTAATAAAAATAAGAAAAAGGACCCAATAATATACTTTTTTTTTTTTTGTTTTTTTTGGACAACATAGGCCCTGCAGCTTGGAACAGCCTGTCGCTGGTCCCTCAAACTCCTCACAGCGCCAGGGCTTCTGCAGCTACTGTCAGGTTGTGTACAACAGTGTAGAGCAGGTACAACCTCATTATTCTCTTTATTCTGACTGGGCAGGGTACAATTTGAATCCATCAACATCTTTTTCTTCAGTGACATGTCCAACCAGCCAAACACATGTTTGTGAACGGTTGTTCCTGCTGCATCACATGGCAGCATAACACACCCTGAGAAAAGCATCCATTTACAGGGAGGAGAAATAAAGCTTTCTTTACAATAAAGTGACTCACTCAGATATTTTCAGTTCAGACTTTATATTGACTGGTGCTTGTTCTAATATGTGGTGTTCTTAATGGTATTTTAATGAGGAACCATATTGTTGTAAATTAACATGCAGCTGCAAACTCGGTATGCATTTGAATACTGAACTTAGAACATTACATACATAATTTGGGATGTATGCTTTTAGAAAAGAAAAAAAAAAAAACATTTCATGTTTCCAATATTCAATCATTCAGCACATGAAGTCAAGAAGCTTTTATTGTCCTTTCAACCATATATAGCTGACGCATTACACAGTAAAATAAAACAGTGTTCCTCCTGAACCCTGGTGCTACATACAACAACAATCACAGAGAACAGAAAACACAGGGCTAAGGACTAGTGCAAAGACAATACAGGACAGTGCAAAGACAATACAGGACAGTGCAAGGCAAATACACAAAACACAAAATAAAAAATAGCTCCGCCAGTAAACCTGTTGTAAAGAAACGTAAAGTGAACAGTAACAAAAATGTAAACACAATGTTGTGCAAAGAGCAATAGCAAATGAAATGAAATTAGATATAGAAAGAATACAACCAGGCTAAAACTTAGGAAGATTATTTATTATTACCGCTAGACCTGCTAGACTCCAGGCTTTGTGTTGCACGGCTTTCACCTACCGATGTATGTTTTAAATGAGAACGTACAGCTGCAGCATAAATGTGTTAGTATGTAGATTTTTCTTGGCTGTACAAAAGTTGTTTTTAGGACATTAAATGTACATTGAAAATTACGAACCAATTCTAACCTTTTTATAACCAATTCTTTTGTGGAATTCTGTAGCACATCCAGAGCACCCGGCACAGAGAAGTGGTGGTACGAACAGCGCGGACAAACTTGTCCTCTGGAAGCCTGCTGGAGAGATTCCTCCAAGACGTGCTTCATCACCATCCTCATGGCTACAACGACACACGGTGTGCCTCATTACTTATCTAAAATTTAACACTCGCAAGATCGGTGCACCTCCAGCTTTATAAATGAGTTCATCTGAGAAGACTCAGTAGGCTCAGATTTTCTTACTACTAGGTTGTAGAAAATGCTGAAAGAAAGCCAGCTTGACTCAAAGCATGTTTGCACCAGATAATAATGAGGCATAAGTTAATACCAGAGATAGCCATTATCACTTTTCCAGCACCAGATTTTTGTTATGGTTTAATTATATTTACAATGCAAGTGATTATTCCGTGTCAGCAAAAAAGAACTGTGACAAAAAAATAAAACACTTGAGTAGTTCTTAAAATGCACTATTTATTGGGTGTCTATCAATATTGGTAAAGAATAGATGCCATTGTGCTTTCTCTAGTTGATATTTAGACTTTCATTATTATTAAAGTAAAAAAAAAAAAGAAAATGAAATACTTGACCATGAAATGTGATGTTTCTTTCAAAATGTCAAACCAATATTTAGAGCTTGGATATTATTAATATTGATTGATTGATTCCATATGTTGTTTCTGGATTTAAGGCTTAATCTTTCTGGAGATAATACATTTTTCACAGATTCCACCATTTTTAAATATAATAAATAACTACCATTTTTCTAAAAAAAAAAAAAAAAAAAAAAACTGTAATCTGCAATACCACTAATCTTACACTATCATTTTGTGTTTTTCTGTTTAGTCCTACCCATGCTGACCTGCCTTGCCTGAGTAAGTTACCAGTTCCAAGAGAAGTATTATCAGAGGTGCACTGTAGATCAGAGGACGATGGGCTCTCTGTGGGGACCAGAGAGGAAACGCTCAGCTCTGCTGAAGAATCCTGTCACATGGTGCAAGCTGAACCCAGTACCACATGTAGTATGAGTCAAGAACAAGCAAGCACTTCTGTCAATGTGCAGATGAAAACAATTGTTCAAACTGGCCTTAAAACTGTGCAAATAAAAGTTGAACCCCCAGTCCCTGAAAGATGTTCCCCCACACAGGGGTTCTTACATAGGACTAATATCAAGTCTGGTACAGACAAACAACACACATCACAAATGTTGGCACAAACAGTCACTTCACAAATCCAACATTCTCAACAGCCTTGTAGCCCACAGACTTCAGGATCCCCTAAATTTCAACACAGGAAAGCACACAGAAAAACAAATAGACTTAGAGAAGATGATGATTCAAGCCCAGGTACCCCTACATCACCAGTCACAAAGTGTGCCACCTCAAAACCCCAGCACAGGGGGTTCCAACTAGCTAGGACTGTAGTCCCAACACCCTGTAAGGGGCCACACAGGAAACGGACATTCAGGGAAAATGCAGACCAAATACATGAGGTAATTGAAGAGGTTATCGAGAGGCACTGCTATGGCAGCAGTCCCAAACCCAACCAGGAGGACGAAAGTGTTTTCCACCTGAGCCTGCAATCCAGTGAATCTAAAGACAGTGATGAATGGGACAACACCTTTCAGGCATCTTTGCCAAAAAACACAACCGAAGATGATCGTCTAGCACGCCTTATGCAGGTACATATAAACCTTGAGGATCAAGAGTACAAAGCCCAGCTGGACACAGCACTAAATAATGTGTTGGAAAGTGACAAGATGGAGCCTGTGGATGGAAAAGAGTACGAAGCTGATGAAATCATTCCAAATCTTCCCCACATACCCCCCTCCTTTGTGGGAAAGACGTGGGCACAAGTAAGGTATGAGGATGACTTAAAGATAGACTGTCTGGTGAAAGAGTTCCGACAGGGTCGCTTTCGTTGCTATTTTGACAGTGAGTCGCTGGCTAATTTTGGGAACCACAATAGGAAAGATAAAGATCAGCGAAATCAAGAGGGAAATGAGGCGGATTTTGTGTGTAAAGATGTCTTACCGCTTATTGAGCATCATGAGGAGGACCTACCTGTGTATAGGAAATCCAGGCCTAGATTATACCGAATAGCATCACGCTGTCAAGTGGTTAAAGTGAGCCATGGAACACAAACTGCAAACCTGAACTGCCCTGTAGTACGGAGAAAAACAATACCCGAAAGTGGCACCCTGCTGAGTACCTGTGAAACTCAGAAAGACCCGAGTCCTGAAAGGACGCCAGACATGAAAACAAGAATGTGCGCACTCAAGCTACCTGCATCTTACTGTAAGATTATGAGTCCTCTACAGCCTAAAACTGTGGTTTACGTTCTATCTTTCCCAGATGGTGGACAGGGTTCTTTTAAGCCTACCCCAGTTAAACGGGTGGGTAAAAAGCGGAAATCAAGTGATGAGGAAATTGCAATTAAGTACAAGTACAAAAAGACTCCTCTTAAATATTATGATCCCCTGACCAACAGAATACTAAAGACTCCACCTAGAGGGGTGCCCTCAACTCCTACTTTCAAATCTCTTTCCCATGTTAGACAGTTATTCCGAAGTCTCAGTCCAGACATCAACAAGGAACTCCATGGTTCAGCACAGGGACGGTCACCTCGAGGTTCTAGAAAAAGTCGGGGTGAGGGTAGCATGGCAGACCATTGTGCTTCTACCTCTGGCTCTTGGCTCGACAATGGGGGCCCCTCTGAGCCTGGATCTTCTGTTTCCAGCAGGAAGGCCCTGTTCAGCCGATCCTCCATCTCCAGTAGCAGTCGTTTTCTCCTGGGACAGATAAGGTCCTCTGCTTCCCACACAAGCAGCTCCTCAAGAGCAAAAGAACCTTCCGGTACAGACAGTTCTCTTAAGGTTCCAGGGACTAAGCTAAAATCGGACCACACACCGACACACTTGGACCAACCAGCAAGCAGACGTCGCAAACAGGGACAGAGACTTACAGAAAAACCTCTGACTCCTGCAAAGAAACCATCCTCACCTCCTTACCGGACCAAGCGGAAGTCCCCAAAAGCCAGAGCAAAGTCAAGGAATGTTCTCCAGCGAAAAGTCAGCACTCGTGTTGCTTCAGGATGTAGAGCGTCCACCCGGAATAAAATTCCCACCAGAGCTTCAAGAAGACGTTAAGCATCTGCTTACCTGGATGTCGCTGTTGTGATCGGTGCTATTAAGCCTGTACAGCAGGCTGGACATAAACACCAGCATTTCTTTAACCTCTTTTATAAAGATGAGGAGGAGACGTGTAGGCAGAAAGCAACATCTGTTCTCTGTCCATCCATTGCTGTATAATTTTGCACAGTTGAATGTTTTGGTGTCTGTATTTCTTGTTCCCTAGTCAAATCACACATTTTTTTACGCGGTTTAAGGGAAAATTTTTAAAGTTTTTTTTTTTTTTTTTTTATTGAATATTTTTGTGCCACAGTTAAATATTTAATTATGATTGCACATTAAAATTTATTATATAATATATATATATCTATTGTCTTTCTTGGACATTTTTACTTTTCTCAATGTCCTCTTCCTGCAGTGGAGCCTGATTTATTGTTCATTTAAATGAAACCAAGGCTTTCAGTGGTGTCCTGCATGAATCCATCCACCTCTTAATACCATGATCCTGTGATCCTACAGTGAGAATGAATGCCATTAATCAAGCAAGAAACCCGATGAACAGAATTCAACAAGTCTCCTTTCACGGCACTACTTTTTTTTTTTGGTGCATTACGTTTTTTCTGGGGATTTGAAATAAAGGCGAATTGTGCGTTTTTGTGCAAATTCTACAGGAAAGGAAATGCAAAAGTATTCCAGGTTTATGAAAAAGCTTTACACCTGTTTTAAACTGTTTTGGCTCATGCTGTCCAGCTTCTCTTGAAAAGTCTGTCTTGTAAAAGTGCAAACTAATTTCCTCTCCCTCGTCAGCCATTGTGGAATGAAAAACCAGCTATTAAATCCACATAAATATATTTGTGCTTGTGCAGTTTGCTACAGATTTGGTTTGCGAGCTCTGACTAGTCAAACGTGTTTGGAGGCCTTTTAAATGGCCCCAGTAAGGTCGGCTTGCAATCTGATTGGTTAAAGCAACAGCTTTATTCTTGTGTATTTTTTGGCACTGCTAATTTCTGAGGGCTTTTTCAGCAGACCTTTGATCCTGGCAATAATTGGATTGAAACTCCAACACGCTCCAAAGTGGAGAGACTAGACTACTGGGAATAATTTTATATATATATATTCATGGCCAAAAGTATCAATAAAGGTAAGTCAGTGATTCTAATAGAGTTTAGGTCACCACTGGTGTGGATATTATTTCTTTCCCGTCATGATCTCTTTGAATAATGTGAATTGGGGAAATAATATGAAAGTGAAAGGGTTATGAGTGACCACCAGTTAGAATGTCACTTAATGTCATTTCTTATGTACAGAAATATTACAATATTGTGTGTTGTGATTAGAGAAGAGCGTGTCTCCAGTGCTGGTACGCCAATGGTTTTCGTTAACGCAGCAGCAGATGTTGGGTAGGGAGCTGCATGCACTGCGCATGCGCAGTGTAACTCCTGATGTATGCGCTGCTTGGCCACCGCCTTCCATCCTCCCAAGCTCCTCTATCCCTCAGCTTTTCCGCGCTTCTTTCCATCCTTTGCATTTTCTGCCCTTCTTCTTCTTGTCATTCACCGCTCGCTCGACCATGGGCCCGGATCTTCGTTGCGGTCTGATGCGCTGATGTCATTTTTTAAAGGTCTTCAAATATGAATCATGCGTCTGATAGTCCATCCGAGTCTGCTCGCTAGCGTCTTGATTGCACTGCTGCCCTCGTTTTCCTCCGCATCAGAGGGTATGTACTGTTTACCTGCATCAATATGACACCTAGGTATGATTTGGGTTTCCACGCAAGGCTTCTAAGCAGGTGCGCTCGCGGGGTTTGACTGCAGTGGATTGGAAATGCCTGCGCCGCGGCAGGAGATCTTCCTGAACCTGACAGTAGACGGGCTTTTCTCTTTGGTCACCATTAGCACTCTACTGACTTGTGTTTATATCATATGTGATTGACTCATCTGGTCTCCTAGTAAACCGTGGATCTTTTCCAGGCCTCTGCATTGCACAACAGTGTAAAAGCAAATGGAGCTCTGATGCACATCTACTGCACATCTGGTGCTTGCAAAAGAATCCGAATCTGATCATTTTTATAATATGCATGAGCGAAACATTCAAGTATTTCCTGTTGTTGTAACTTGCATGATCAGTTTTGGAGATTTGACAACATTTTCAAATTGTAGTGATTGTTTTGGGATTCTGTTGCTCTGGGATTCATGGGTCACAGGCAATAGTGTGTTTTCTTGCACTTGCACTTGCACTCAGTGCTGTTTCTGTAGGCCCCTGTGCATGTGTAACCGAAGGGATTCCACTCGAGTAACAGCATGTTGGTCCTGCAGTTTCCGTGGAGAATGAGGTTGTCAGTGAGCGAGGGTCTGCGACGACGGCACCGGAGCCTCCGAGAGATGGGAACACTACAAGTAAACAGGACCAGCAAGTGGCCATCACCTACCCCTCACGCTTGGTCTACTACGTGAACGAGGAGGTTGAGAGCACGTCCCATGACTTGGACACTCATGCACGCAACCAGGCAACTGAAGGCCAGGTGAGTCAGATTCAATTGTAGGATCAGGGATTTTAAATATATCCCAAAACCCCAACTCACATCCTGGACAGTTTTGCTCCAAGGAGTCCCTGTGTGCCCTGTGTGCCCCCCCACCCCCCTGGCTGTGAGAGTGCATGTAATTCAATTTGGATTGGTGGCTTGAAAAGTTGCTCGGGATCGCCACGGTTTAATAAACGATTTTGTACCAGAATGCATGTTTGTGTATATGTTTTTTTTTTTGTTTTTTTTTTTACTCTGCATGTCCGAGAGTGTGATGGAATGCTGACTGAGCACTTTATTGTTGTGAGGCAAAAAAACTGCAAGTCCCCCCCCCCCCCCCCCTTTTCTTTCCTCCCTCCCTCTTTCTCAGCAGCTGCTGAGAGTGGTGCATTGTGTACATCATCAAGCCTGGTGCGTGGACTCAAGCATCTTTTTTTTTTTTTTTTTTTTTGTGCAAAAGTAGCAGTTTGTTTTACCCCTATAGGGAGGTGAAGGGCTTGCTTGCAGTGCACACGGCCTGCCTCAGGCTGCCAGTGCAGCATTTCAGACCAAAACAGCAGTGCTGCGTAATTCGAGTGTGTTTTTTTCCCCTGCTTCTTTAAGTTATGCTCAAGTTATAATGCATATACAGTGTTTTTTCTGCTGTTCATGTTCAGGCTTAAAAGAACACACTATATCTATATGCTTGTGTGTGGTTTAAAAACAGTTTTGTCTAATAAACCCCTGCAGGCCATCCACTTGGCACAGGCAAGCTTCCAACTGGACGCCTTTGGTTCTACGTTTACTCTGGATCTTGCACTAAACAAGTAGGTGTAGCGATGTGTGTGTGAGTGTGTGTGTGTGTGTTTTGTGTGTATGCGAATGGTGGGTGAGTTCTGAGACATTCGGCAGCATCGGTCCCACGGCACTTTCTCAAAGGAGCTGCAGTTAGTGCAACATAGACTGCATTAGAGTGTGTTCTCCGAGCAAACACTTAACAAACGTAACCTCTGGGATTAAAAAGAGTGCTAAGGGACTCAGATATGCGTTTTCTTCTTGTGGGTGGATGAGTGGGTGTGCGTCTGTGTGCATATAACTGCAGTGACTCATTGCAGTGTCTGAGTTTTAATATGTAATGTGAACTGAAATAGATTGATAACCTGCATTAGTCTGGGCAGCAGTTAGAGCCTGGTAGGGTGCAATAGAAATGTGATCAATTATTCAATAGATTATTATAATATTGGTATGCTATGCTAATCAATTCATTGTTTTTTTTTTTTGTTTTTTTTGCTGTTTTGTTTTTTTTATTAGTGAACTACTTTCCTCAAATTATGTGGAGATCCACTATGAAAAAGACAAACCGGTTTTCTCAAAGGTAAAATACACATATCGGGCTACAACGCATGCTTTCCCAAAGAATGTTATAGTAAATGGTGTGTGTATGTGGTTTTAGGGTGGCGAGCACTGCTACTACCACGGAAAAGTGAGAGGCAATGAGGCCTCTCTTGTGGCTCTGTCTACTTGCAACGGGCTCCAGTAAGACACTGTCGATCCTTTTTGTGTGTGTGTGTGTGTGTGTGTGTGTGTGTGTGTGTGTGAACACAAACCTTGCTAATGTTTGCGTGTTTGTTAGGGAACCCACTGTGAGGCCAGATGGCAGGTGGGGCTCATGAAAGGCTTTGAATGTCATCATGTTAGTGTGTGGCGGTGGATCACAGAGCGATTCAGCCGGAGAGGGCCGACATGTGATATGATAGAAATTATGATATACCACAAACAGGTAGAAGGATTTCTCTTGTTTTTACTGACCTGTCTATTTTTTTTCTGTCTAACAGCGGAATGTTTGACGACGGAGTGTTTGTCTACCTCATCGTACCCCTGAACCAGTCTCAACCTACGGTATAAACATTTGCAGTGTCTGTTTTGTTTTCTCCATTTGCTCTGCATAACTACATTTAGCAACTTTCAGTCTGCATAATTTTAAACTTTGACTTACAGGGCACGGGGCCAAGGCCTCACACCTTGCACCGGACGTCGTCGGTCCGCTTGGGCCACGAACGCACAGATTCAGGTATGACTGCGAGTTATAAATCTTTCAAATATTTTTTTCCCCTCACACTCCTAGTGAGTAACATGGTTCTTGGCCTGGTTTCCATGGTTACACCTTTCCATCTGTCTATGTCTTTCTCTCTTTTAGCTTCTGAGGACCAGGGGGAGGATGAGGAGGAGGAAGAACAGATCTTGTCCGACATGCCTTGGCTCAGGCGGCGCAGGAAACGAGCAGTGAGAACCCATATTTTATTGTTTTAGACATTTTTTTTTACTTTAGAACTTTCTGATTTTCTCTGGGTGTATATACTTTATATTGTAGTAATGCTTAGATTTCTTTTTTAGGTACCACAAAAGGTGTTTGATGAGATCAAGTACCTGGAGATTATGATCGTCAGTGACCACAACACGGTCAGTTCATACAAATTGTGTTTATTTAGTTAATACAAAGTTAAACATATATTCTATTATTTATGCTTCCCAAATTCTGATATTTAATACACCTATTGGTCACAAGGGGGCACAATTTAATAAATAAACAAACAACAATATATACACACGACAAATAAACAAATGGGATGGTAGCCTATACATGGTTTTGTGTTATATTTCATTTTCCAGTTCAAGAGACATAAAAGCAAAAAGCATACGAGAAACTTTGCCAAATCAGTGGTGAACCTTGTAGACCATGTAAGTTCATTTTATTGGTCTTTTATTTTAATACCAAAAAACAAACTTCATTTATTTATTATGAATTATTTATTATTCAATTTATCCTATGATGATTTCTATTATATTCCACACTCTCAGATATTCAAGGAACAGCTTAACACACGTGTGGTGTTGGTCGCTGTCGAAATCTGGACAGATAGGGACAGGATTCCTCTCAGTGTCAAACCTCTGGACATGCTTAAAGATTTCTCCAAGTACCGACAACAGAACATCGGCATCAACGCGGACGCTGTTCACCTCTTCACGTGAGTCTGCAGCTGGGATTTTTAAGAGCTCTAGTCAAACGATGGTTCTTATGTGTATTTTGCTTTGTTATATTCAAGGTGATCTTGAGTTCTACAGTCATGGTAATGACTTTTGTGACTGTAGATTAATCCAGTTGTTTGGCAGAATTAAACGGCGTTTGAATCAGATTAGTGTAAAGAGAGTAAATACATAGTCCCAAAAACTTGCTAATCGCACCAAATGTCTCAGGAGGTACCGCTGCTGCGCATGTTACAAAGATTAGATCGTTTACTGAGGAATGTTTAAGTTCATTTTCTTTCATTTGGGAGCTTTAGAAAAGAAAAATATCCGTTCGCATTGCAGGAATGTCACATTTCATTACGGTCGCAGCAGCATGGCGTACATCGGTGGAGTGTGTTCCGCCGGAAGAGGAGTAGGGGTTAACGAGGTAAGTCTTATTCACGCGAAAGGTAAGACTCTTTCAGTGTAAGGTTTGCTTTAATAGAATGAGTTATTAAACGAGCTTGCATCTATCTCCCGCTTTCTCTTTTCTTCCCTCTGTCTTTGTCAGTTTGGCAGCACTTGGACGATGGCTGCCTCACTCTCCCAGAGCCTGGCACAGAATCTGGGCATCCAGTGGGACCCTGTTAGCAGGAGAAGTATGTCTGAAACTGTGTCATTCTCAATTCTTTTTTAAAACGCCTCAAGGGCAGTATATGGCTTTGATTTGAGTCGAATGTTCTGTCTGTTTTGTGCTCTTCCAGAAGAGTGCGGCTGCATGGATTCCTGGGTGGGATGCATAATGGAAGATACCGGGTATACATGCATATACACACACGCTGTGGGCAGGATTTGATGAAGCTATACTAAAAAAAAATGGTCTGCTTTTAATTCAGAGTGCAGCATCCACGCAGGTTCTCCAAATGCAGTATCACAGACTATAAGAACTTTCTGCTCAAGGGAGGGGCATCCTGTCTGTTTAACAGACCCAACAAGGTGATCCCAAACACCATCTGTTCCTCCAGACACACTGCAGATATAAAGACTCACAGTAATCATTTCACCTGTACTTTTAACCATAGAAAATGTGTCTGTTGGCAGCTCTTTGAGGCTACAGAATGTGGCAATGGGTATGTAGAAGTGGGAGAGGAGTGTGACTGTGGAAACAGGATGGTGAGTTAATATACTCCGTTATTTCCATTTATTTATGCCAAAGCAGCACATATGAATCTGCATCAGTGTCACTTCTGCCGAAGTGCCGTCTTCCAATTCAGTCTTTAATGACATAAAAAATGCATGAGGGTTGTAAGAATGCAGTCGGATTGCATATGTGTGTGTGTGTGTGTGCTTTTTTTCTGAAGCAGGAGTGCTATAAAGACTGCTGTAAGAAGTGCTCCCTGTCTAATGGTGCTCACTGCAGTGATGGGCCATGCTGCAACAGCACCTGTCTGGTAAGAGCTCAGCATTTCCTGGTCTTCGTTTCTCTTAATGGTCGGGGGGTTGTAGGAAAAAGCTCTAAAAGCATCCAGGTCCTTATTTATGGTCTTTATTGCATTACAGAAATAAATGTGGTGCTTGCTGATCTTATTGGATAACCTTACATGTTCTAACATGAACCATGAACTCTTTTGAACCAAAATTGACGTGTAGAACTTTCTGATGCTTTATTTAAAAACCGGCAGTTATTTTTAAGCTAGTTCAATCGAGTTTTTTTTTATTGTTTTAGAGATAATGATTGGCTGTGGTTTTGTCTGATGGTCAAATTGTTTAAAAGGTATATACAGTATTATTAATATATTTATTTGTAAGGACTGAGAAGGAAGGTCCATATACAGCTACTATAACATAAGTGAACAGTAACTGGCTTGTCTCAGGGATGGTTCATAACATTAGCATGACTGTAAATGTTATAAAAAAGTACAGCAACCAATACATTAATAGATTTTAAATTGTAATATTTGAAGATATCTGTTACTTCACCATGGTAGCTGTCACATACATGATTATTTTCCAGTAACGTCATGCTTTAAGAAATTTTATTCCTTTCTTATGTATGTTTTATATATCTATATATATCTATATCTATATATATATATATATATTCTTACTGTATTCTATGGAATGTCTTCATTGCAGTTCCTTGTAAAAGTATTTTTGCTTCTGCTTTGTGACAAAGTAGGAAATCGAAAACGGGCTTTCCAGTTCTGTAAAAAAAAAAAAACAGATTAACATTTACATACTGGTACATTTATATACTCTCAATGGGGACCAGAAACCTTTGTGCCACTTGAGAAAAGCAAAAGTTTGTCATAGTTTGTCATATTTGGCATATTTTCCTTATATTTTGTGAATTAAATTGCTAACTGTTCAAAGATGCACTCATGGAGGAAATCATGACTCTATAGCTTGTCAACTTTTGAAAACGGGGAAAGAAAAATACAGACTTGGCTGTATATCTTGGCACTATTCAGGCATTCTAGCATAGGCATGTTTTGGGGGACTGTTGGGGTCAGCGATGAATGATGACGTTACTGTGTTTGTTTGGATTGAGAGTTTTCATAAAGCAATCTTCAGCAAACATCTGCCAAAGATGCTAACTGTAGCTTTAAAATGTATAAAGGAAAAGCAGCTTGTGCATCCTTTGACATTCTTAGTTGTATGTCTGAGAAATCATAAATAAAAGAATATTGAGATTTTAAAACGGTAGAGGTTCCCTTGGCGATCCTCAAAACATTATCTCTCATCACTGCTCTCTTCTTTTTATTTGATCAGTTTCTTCCGAGGGGCTATGGATGCCGTTATTCTGTGAATGATTGCGATATTTCAGAGTCTTGCTCAGGAGATTCAGGACAGGTTAATACACACAATCACTAAAGCAGATCTACAAACACCATTTCTTGCTTTTGTTTTCTCCATTGGGACAATGAGGAATGTAATAAAAGATGTATTTATTTTGTCCTACAGTGTCCTCCCAACCTACATAAGCAGGACGGGTACCCATGCCAACTCAACCAGGTAAGGTTTTAGAGTTAAAATATGATGACATTTACAAAAATGATGCAGGTGTTTTGCATTCATAATGTTCTTCATGCATGTGCTTTAAGCTTTTCACCAGAACTGTTGCTTCTTGCTAAAACTCTTGCTGCTGCAGGGTCGCTGTTATAGTGGTGAATGCAAGACCAGAGACAGCCAGTGCAAATACATCTGGGGTACAAGTGAGTTACGGAAAGAAAGAAAAAAAGAAAAAAAGATTAAATAATCATATTCAAAAGCAAATACTGACCACATCACTCGAATATAAGGTGTTTCTGGGTTTTTCAGAGGCAGGAGGCTCAGAGAAGCACTGCTACGAAAAGCTGAACACTGAGGGGACGGAGAAAGGAAACTGTGGGAAAGATGGAGAGAAGTGGATCCCCTGCAGTAAACAGTAAGTGACTCATTTGCTGTCGATTTTTCAAGTTGAGCTTCCTGCAACAATCTTGATGTGTATTGTGTTTTTAAAAAGTCTGCTTTGAATCATCTCCATCTGCAGTGATGTGTTCTGTGGGTACCTGCTGTGCACCAACATCAGTAGAAACCCCAGGATTGGGACACTGAAAGGCGACATCACCCCCACCACTTTCAACCATCAGGGACGTCTGGTAGACTGCAGGTCAGTACCACTGTGTGGCTCAAAATTCCAAATGAATTGCAAAATCTAACAGTAGTTTGAGATGAATGATGGGGTTCTATTCTCACCTAGTTTATATACTATACGTACAAGTTCGTAAGTATTTGTACAGCGACACAATACCACCACAACGGATTTGAAATGAAGCAATTAAGATGTGCTAGAAGGGTAGGCTTTCAGCTTTAATCCAAGCAGTTTAAGACAAACATTGCATTAACTGGTTAGGAACGGCATATATATATATATATACTAGCTGAAAGTACCCGTGCTTCGCTACGGAAGGCAGAACGCTAAGCAATATGGCAATAAGCAGTTAGCACTGAGCAGGACTGGATGATCAGAGATCAGAACGTAACGTCAACAAATAACGTACTACCCCTTTGTAGTACCGATACAGGGCAAACTACTTTGAAAATAATTTTTATCGTGCATCTAACATGTAATAAGAAACAATGTAGTAAGTTTCATTAGGATCCGTAATGTTATTTCGAAGAATTTACAATGCGTGAGAAATCGAGTTTTTCGCAAGTTAGCCGCGATCCAGGGCGAATTTTTCAAAACCCTTTCTTAGTGAGCACCTAAGACCCAAGAGGAAG
>JAAIIK010000044.1:3965401-3977402 GCA_014706435.1 Silurus glanis | reverse complement strand
TATATATATATATATATATATATATATATATATATAAAAGATATAAACAGGGTTTCAGGACAAACCCAGTGCTTATAAACAGTCTACGACTCTTCACATAAGACATGTCTCATGTATCATCTCATGTTCTTCTCATTCTCATTTTTCTCATTCCTGATTCATTTCTTTCCCTCTACACAATTAGCGGTGGTCGTGTACTCTTGGATGATGACACTGATCTGGGTTACGTAGAAGATGGGACACCATGTGGCCCCTCCATGATGTGCCTTGAGCGGAAGTGTGTGCCTATCTCCTCCCTCAACCTAACAGCCTGTCCTTCTGGACCCAACGGACGTGTGTGCTCTTCACATGGAGTGAGTTTTTTTTTAAACAGTCAGAGTCCTGGGGATCTTCTATGTTCATACCACAATGCTACTGAATTCTTGAATCTGTTTGATGAGTAGGTAAACTATATGGGACCCCTGGGGTTTCCAGCCATATTTGGTTATTTCCCAACCTATTACCACAAAGCTGGAGCTTTATCTTCATGAAGATATGGAGTGGGAGATCTTAAGTGGCCTGCTACAGAGCACCGACCTCAACCCTATTCATCACCTTTTGGATGAATTGGAATGATGACTTCACCCCAGACCTTCTGATCCTACATCAGTACCTGACTTTACACCCTTGTGGCTGAATGAGCCCAAATCCCCACAAGCACACTCCAAAATCTAGTGGAACATCTTCCCAGAAGAGTGGATCTTATTATGATAGCAAACTGGGGATTAAATGAGGGATTCAAAAAGCACATATCAATCTTATAGTCAGGTGTCCACATATTTTTGTCCGTGTAGTGTAATTAATTTTCTGACAGTAGCTCCAGCTGTTTATATATTTGTATTAATGCACTCAGTGTTCTAATACTTTAATGTTTCTCTTGTAACCACTAAGACAGTAAGAGTCTCCTGTGTAAGCACTTGTGTCTTCACACAGGAAAAAAGCTAAACAAAAAAAAAAGAGCCTATGCTCTACTCTTTGCTAATCAATTCATAGACCATAGTGTGATGTTTCAAGTTCAGTTTTCAAATGAATTAGAAATAAAAATGTATATAAAATGTTATTTTCTGTGTTTTGCTGAGAACAAATTGCTGAATTAGCTCCAACCTTGCTAACCCATTGAGCTCTCTTCAGCTGAATCAGGTGCAATTATAGCTAATGAATGCATTATGAAGTGTACCGGAGATAGAGCACACTGTCATTTGCAAGATGGTTTTAATGTTAATGGGCTCCCCTGAATGGATCTTGCATATTGAGGGTCTAAACAGCTGTTGTATTGATGTTGTGGATATCTGATATGTGTCTGAAGCACAGAGCAAGCACTTCTCTTCATCTTAGCGTTCACCTCTATTAATGTGTATTCCCATTGTTCCTACTTTATTCTCAGGTGTGCAATAATGAAGCCACATGCACCTGCGATGCCACCTGGGCCGGGACAGACTGCAGCATGCACGACCCGCCGAAAGAACCCCCCACCGTTGAAGACGACGGTCCCAAGGGTTCGTGATGTCTGCTAGATTTTTTTCTGTTTCACAGACTGCAATAACACGTTCATTTCAGTGATACCCCAAATATAGACCCTCATCCACATACATATCACTACTTCAAACTGGGCTTCCCCTATGTGTATATGCATTCTTCGCTTGGGGCTTTGACTTCCATTTTCTCTTCTGAATTCCCCCTATTTCCTCTGCGCAGTGAGCGTGGCCACTAACAGGCTGATAGGGGCAGTGGCAGGGACCATTCTGGCCCTGGGGGTGATTTTTGGAGGCACTGGGTGGGGAATAGAGTAAGCACTTCTTATCCCTTTCAACGCCACTCCCCCGATGAGTGGGAGATCTTGTGATCCCTTGTTTTGCGTGTCTGTGTGTTCTTCCTCCCAGTGGCTTATTGTCCATCGTGGTTGTTGTGCCTGTGCCATGTGATTGATTGGTGTTGTGTAACCTGCTGGATCGATCAGTAAAATATCATTTTCTCCCTTTTTTTCCTTGACTGTAATCACTTTGGATCATTATTACTCTGTGTGATGCAGTGTTGCAGTGCTCTCCTTTCTGGTCCATGTGGGGCATTTACACACAGAAAAGAGAATATAAGAAGGGAGGATAAACAGTGATTTACTGAAATAAGGAGTACGACAATGCAGATTTTGAAATATTTAAACATAGTTATGCAGTACTCTCAGCAGCCCAGCTCAAAAAAGTGCAAAAGTGTTATGGCACTTGTGAGAGAGAGAGAGAGAGAGAGAGAGAGAGAGAGAGAGAGAGAGAGAGAGAGAGAGAGAGAGTGTGTGTGTGTGTGTGTGTGTGTGTGTGTGTGTGTGTGTGTGTGTATTTCCGTATGTGTTTATTTTACTACTACTATTATAGCATGGGGTCTGATTATAGGCAATAATCAACATTTTATACACATACTCAACGAAAGACACAGGCAAATGTTCAAAGTTAATTATGGTGTGTCTCTTCCAAATATCAATCACAGTAACTAGAACTAGCTTGCTGTTAGCCAGCCCTTTAATTTATAAAATAAGCCACCTTATTTATGGTTATAAAATCTTATATTATATTATACACGAGTAGATTAGCCAGTGTCTCATCAAGCATAATCACTTAATTGTCAACAATCGGCTTAATGAATCTACACTCTGGGCTGAAATGAGATCAGCCCTGCTCTCTCTACTTCATACAGTTCCATGTCTTTTTGTGGTTTTCTTAGTTCCATATATTTTTTAATCAACTCCAAAATCTGCTTTTTCCAAAGAGCAGGTATTAAGATGTGGATAGAGGGATTTATGTTATTTTTTAGGGAGTTATGTTTTTTTGTATTTAATGCTTGGAAAAGCATGAGAATTTGGTCCTGCTAGGCAGTTTCTACTAATATGTAACAAATGTAAGTCATGTAAGTAATGTAAGTAACGTAAGTCATGTGTTACATATATAATATAGTACAGAGCCTGTCAAAACTTTGGAAACACCTAGTCTTTTATCATTTTTGAGAGACACATGCATGTTCCTGTTGGTTTTATGCAACAAACTAGGTAATTGAATGTTATTTATTTTCATCAAACTGTCATATTAGGTAATAGCAGTAGGTTTTGGAGAACCTGCTAACTCATTATATACATGGAGGTGAAATGTAGGTTAAATGAAGGTTAAAAAGTGAAAGGAACGCTGAACCAGCATGGCTACTATTCCATACTTTTTCAATGTAATTTCATCTGGATTGAGGCTAATTGCAACTAACTTCAGCATGCAAGACTACAATGAAGTCAAAGCATATGTCCAAGCTCTGTAAACTGTAAACTGTATTTAGAGACTAAATAGTTGGCTGGAGCGTTATCTATCATGGAATGGCCTGCCCAGTCACTGCACCTACGTCCTATTGAACTGCTCTGGGATGAACTATATCACAAGGTCAGAAAGAAATATCGAACTTGTAAAGAACAGCTTTTTACAAGAGGCATGGCAAAGTATTTTAAATGAATGTTTGGAAAAACTGTCCAGATACCAAGAGTGTGCAAAGCTGTGATTCATGCTAAAGGAGGACTTTTCAATGAAAATAAAGTAATACATATGTAAAAAATGTTTGGTCAAAGTAAATTTTCACATTGTTAGATTACCTAGTTTGTTGCATAAAAGCAAAAGTTACATGCATGTCTCTCAAAAACCATAAAAGTCTATGTGATCCTGACTGTTGACAGGCACTGTATCTTGCACCGTATTTTAGCCCTTACAGTGCAACAAAAAAGGAATAAAAGTTTAGTGTGTCTTTGTGATTTGTTTTTTTTTGCTTAGGTTGTACATATGTATATATGTGTTTTATGTATGTCAGCGTAATCTTGTCAGACCCCCAGGCACTGTAATATGTCTAAGTCACGGCGCCCTTAGCTGTTACTTTATGGATTTCTAATGGTTTTTTTTACTTCAAAAACTTGTGCCACACCCCCTACCACCAACATCAACATGCCACTGTATACACCAGTGTTACAAGTTTTTGCTGAATGAATCTCTCATGGCCTTATATGTACACTGCAGTTGTATGTATTTGTCCTGATCACCATCCAAGATGCATAGAGAAACTTATTAGAGCTCGCTAACACTTAGAGCAGCAGCACCTAATCCATTGGAGCTGGCAATGGAGAATATAACATCCTCATGCATTTTCATGTGTAAAATCCTGCGTGCTGTGTGTACCTGCCCTACACAGCTTACATCATGTCTCTCTCCCATCATGCCCCTCTGCAGGTCCTAGCGCCACCAACCTTATCATAGGCTCCATCGCGGGGGCCATCCTGATGGCAGCCATAGTGCTGGGGGGGACGGGATGGGGATTTAAGTAAGAGTCACACCGCATGCTTCTTACTGCCTGCCTGCCTGGTTCAGGCTAACACACACGAAAACACACATGCACACACATAGCAGCAGCACAAATACATCAGGGCTTGAGCTTCTGCTACAGATTCTTACCTAGCCTAACTTACCATGAAGATGCGAGCTAAACGTGATGTGCCAAGTTATATAAATATGTTAATTTGTTGATTATGCTGATTATTATTATAAAACTAAATGTTTCATGAGAAAATTTTATTGGCAATGTGTAATTGGCAATGTGCTAAAGGCATACATAGATGCTACATAACTATAGTTGGTGAATCATTGTAAATTACAATATATATATATATATATATATATATATATATATATATATATATATACATGAATAATAAAACCTTTCAATATTTTTTTTTATTTATTTATATAAAGAAAAATTTCAGATTGGCTAAGCGTCTGTAGACTGTAGCAGAACCTCCAGAAAACTGGCCCGACGCTTGAGATGCATGCGTGCAAAATAAAAAAATATATCATTTATGATGCTGTTGAAAAGATAAGTTGATGGGAATAAACAGGAAGATGCTAATTAATGATCAGCAGATCAAGATGTGTAAAAATGCATTTATTTGATTTTAATCCAGTACATAGCATCTAAATCGAAATGTTTGTTTGATAAAGCTGCTGAACTGGATTTTTAAACTGATTTGTACTTTTTTAAGCGAGTGCCTTCTGTTGCATTGAAAAAATTGTTTAACACTGAAGTTCATAAAATATGTTCATTATAAAATAATTTGACAGGATGTGCAATACAGGTAATGGGCTCATTAGCTAGCAAACAAAAACAGGGGATTTTAGCTCACTACAGCATGCTGGTCTGCACATGGCATCTTGACCACATAGGGTTTGTGCATGTGGACTGGCACCTACAAGGCAGAGCTATAACAGGATGCTGTATATAAGTTGGGCGGGAGGGGACGGTTTTCCTGGGTTCTAGGGGGAGGGGAGGTTGGTTTTTAGGGGTCGGGTTTAGATTTTTTTGGAGGGGAATTGGGGTGGGATGACCACTTTCTGACCCGCTCTCCTCGCCGTGACCTCTCTTTCAATCCCTTCCCCTTCCGTTGTCTGAAAGGGTGAAAGTATGAGCGAAGAGGGGTGGAGGTTGTGTCGTAGGCAGCCTTTGTACCATGGCTGGCTGCTACGCCTCTCTCTAACCTCGTGGAAGGCCCTGGCCCCCCTCGAAAACCTAGAACAGAGCAAGACCCCTCACGCCCCCCACCCGGACCCACCCGACACTGCTGCCTTTTCTGCCTGCTTCACTGAGACCTGGTACAGATACGCGCTGCACCGCACATGCATGCTCCCCCCACCCCACCGAACCTCCTCCTCTGTCCCCCCACACTCAGTGATAGTGGCGTCTCCCGCCTAACCTCTATGTGGACAGGTGCATGTTAAACTGCTGGGATGCCCCACATCACGCCATGCTACAGGGAGATTGTGTTAAACCTCCCTCTGTCGTTGTGACTCTTGTTGCCTTTCTTGTTGTCGCTGGTGGTATTGTTCGTCGTCGTTCATGTTGTGGGTGTGAACATCCTGTTCTGACCCTCAGTGTTGTAGACTGTTTAGTCCCTTTATTTGTGTGTGTCACTGTTCTCTACCAGAAGGTAACGTTGTTCTTTCCATATCCTTCTTTGTCTTTCTAACGCATACTCGCATTCACTAGGAGGGACACTTCTTCGTCCTCTCCGACTGCACAGGAGGGCCACTGGTACCCCATGCAACCCAACAATATCAAACAGTGTCACACTTATATAGGCAATATTTACGGAAATAATGTCCTCGATTAAGACAGCAGTTAATTCTCAAAATTAAAAAAATGTTAAGGTAAAAAAAAAAAAAATGTGATTGCATTTAAATAGCAATTGCTGGGTTGCTCAGGTTCAGTGGTTAAGTTCAGTGCTCAACAACAGCTGCTGTGGTGTGAAGTTGATGTTTCTGGCATTGCCTGCACTAACTCCTGTACCTTCTGTTCCCTCTGCGCTTGGCTACGCTACCAAGAAACGTCAAAAAAAGACGGTACGACCCCAACGCCAGCGGCATCTAAAGGACCGGAGATTCCTGGTTTCCCTTGGGCTTCTGAAAGTGAGCTACCTGCTGGACTGTACCTTCTCCTGCTGCAAACAGCCAGTTAGCTTTACTTGAACACAAAAAAAAGAAACAAATGAAGACAAAGATGAGTAGATATATTTTTCACCCAAAGTCTTGTACCCAAAGCCTGTCCCAGTCCCCCTCTACTCTTCCATCACCTTTGGACCATTACCCAGTTTAGGATGGGTATATGTTCTTGTTCCTGACGTCCTGGCTTGATATTGGCATGACCATCCCTGGCTGTGGCAATTGCATGGCAGTGGAGGGTCACTAACTCAAAACAAAGATGGAAAAACAAACTGGAGAGCAAATCCTCCTAGAGAAAAGCAACCTACAGATGAGCGTACACTGAATAGGTTGCACTGATCATGGAATCGTTGCCAGGTGGGAGTCTCTTCTAGTGGTCTTATGGTCTTAAGGTCACGTTTCAACATGGGTAAAAAAAACTCATTCCATTTTGAGATTAACATGAGCTCTTGGTCTCGTGGTCTCAACATTGTTTTACATGGACACGGATTTAAACTGCTTTTTCTTTCAAGTTTCAGCATGTTGTATTGTAGGCATTTTATGCCACATTAAAAAAAAAAAAAAAGAAAAAAAAACCCAGAGGAATGGCATCCAACAATTTGGCCAGCAACTTCTTTTTCTGCTTAATGAGTTCACCTTAAATCGCCCCACACATGCACAATTAATTATATATGCCTGGTAATGTCAGTAATTGCTCCCCTTACCACAGTACTTATTATACTGAACCACCACGTGTGGTCTGTCCTATCGGTTTAATTCGGAGAGCTGCATGAAAAAAAAAAAAATCAGCACTGGGCGCGGAGCCATGTGAAGCCTGCCACGCTTCTTAAGGTAACTGCATGTCAAAGGAAAAACAGTTAACTTTTACTTACTATGCAAAAAGGAAATGTCGCACAAACCCTATGGATCAGTACCATAGAGAGATGATACTAACAATGAAATTGCTATCATTAGGCAGTCTTTTATATGCTTGGACATGTTGGTCTTTTAAATTAATTACTTCTATTAAAAATGAATGTTTTAACAAAAAATGAACCTCAGCTTCTAAAAGCTGAATATTTGTTACCATAATCATATTTGTGGGACAGATGAGTACAAAAAAATATGAGTAGTCAGTACCGGGCTATTGATTGAATTGGGAGGGTTTTGTTTTGGGTTTTCAAGGGTTTTCTCCACTGACCTAGGGCACCCGATGTCAATTCTCATCTTCTTGATACTTTAAATTCATCTCATTTTCCCATGGAAACATTTACAGAAGAATAAAATTAATAAAAACGTTTAAAAAAAAATGTTGAAAAATTTTCTGTGTTTGGATTTCACACTGGCAGGCCAAATCACATTTAAAAACAGGTAAAAAACGTGTATATTGCCTGTTCAAAGTTTGCACACACCGAGTTATGGTTTTTAATAGACACGTACAGGTTCTTTTGGTTTATATGCAACAAACTAGGTAATTTAATTGTAGGAAGATATAATGGTATCAAATATATAAATATACAGATTCCATAGAGTAAATAACAGCTTTACAAACTCTTGGCATTTGGACACTTTATTTCTCCAAACATTCAGCAAATAATATGCTGTGCCTTTGTGTTCTTCACTAGTTAGAGATTTCTTTTTTACCTTGTGATCAAGTTCATCCCAGAGCAGTTCAATAGGATTTAGGTGCTGTGAATGGGCAGGCCATTCCATGAGAGATAACACTCTAGCCCAGGGGTCTCCAATCTTTTCCAGAAAGGGCCAGTGTGGGTGCAGGTTTTCATTCCAACCAATCAATTGTCACACCTGATAGTCATTGAAAATGAAGATCATTAGATTTGAACAGGTAGAATTTGGTGTGGACTTGCTTGGTTGGAATAAAAACCTGCACCCACACTGGCCCTTTCTGGAAAAGATTGGAGACCCCTGCTCTAGCCGACTGTTTGCTCTCTAAATAACGCTTACAGGGTTTGGGTCATCGTCTTGTTGTATGGTGAAGCTGGTTCCAGTCAGCCCCAGTCCTGGTGCAGTTCGGATTGCGTTGAAATATGTAATAGTAGTCATGTTGGTTCAGTATTCTGTTCACCTGAAATAAATCTCCAATCTTCCCTGCTCCAAACGTTTACTATCCAATTCTCGTGTGTTTTTGTCTTTTACTTAGTTTGTTGCATAGAAACAAATGAAACATGCATGTGTCTCAAAAACCACCAAGACTACCTGTTTCCATTCTTTTAACATGGACTGTGTAAACATTACTAATTAAAAAATTATTGTATATTTTTTATATGCTCAGCAACTTACAGTTCTTCAACCATGACAACCACAAATTATTTAATATACATAAAAAAAAGGAATAACCACCAAACAAATAGTATAAAATACATTCAATGGTATTAAAAGTAAACAATAAAAATGTGTACGATTTAAGGTTATTTTTATTTTTAAAATATTTTTTTACTTTAACAAATGAATTAATTAGGTTATTCTATCCATATGACAAAAAGATCACAAGCTACTCATAAAGACCTTCTCAAAAGTGTAGCTGTTTAGACAAATGTCAGGAAATTACACTTTGTTTGTAATCGGTAAACAGGAAATATTTCCAGGAAATTAGTCATTGTATGTAAAGGTTAACAGGAAATATTTCCAGGAAATTAGTCATTGTATTTAAAAGTTAACAGACAATTTTCCAGGAAATTACTCTCTGTATCAATTTCTAGTTTTTCTAGTCAGACCAAAGATCACAAATTCCTGAAGGGCTGCAGTTTATCACAGTTCGGTTATTTCTTTTCACTTGAACACAACTGCACACAGAAATGAACACTTAAATTAAATTGAATAAGGTATTAAACTCTGGCCCAATCAGTAGAAATGATTAAATTTAGTTATCAACAGAACATTGGCTGTAGTAGGGTTTAGTGTTGAGTGGCATGGTTAAGATGTAAAATGTATGTAATTGTGTCAGAGATTGTGTGTTTTGCAAACAAAATGGCTTGGAAGATGCAGCCTGGCAACTTACATTGTTACAGGCATCAAATAATCAAATAATAATTTTGCTGTTTCTACAAAAAGACTAGGAGAGAATGTGGGAAACTAAAAATCCACATAACCCCAAAGTCTCCAAAGAGCTGGCCCTGTTCTCTGGTGTGTGGAGTTGCATTTGTCTTCCTTGTCAATGCCACTAATGCCAAATCCATTGTTTTTTTTCACTAAAGATTCTTATTTTCTATTTATATAAAAATTTATATGGCTTCACTGATGGGAAAATAAACCTGCTTCGTGGCACAAGGATTTGTACTGCAGATCAGCATTCGCTGACCCCTGTTCCATGTCCTGTACTGGTGAGGTGATTGATTTGAAAGAATGAACAAGGTGAACCACTGATTCTCCAACCCCTCCTGCTGCCTGTAAAAGCGCCTCTGTCTGACGCGACCCACACCCTGTATAGCAGGAAACACAATATTCAAATATAAATTAAATGTTAGCTATCATGTTACCATTGCTTACATTTACAGCATTTGGTAGACATTATTTTCCAGACCAAGCTACAGAAATCCTTTCTAGCCTCCATCAAAAAGTATCCTCATGTTATTCTAAAAGCTATAGTACATAGTATAGTAAAAGTACAGCAACTATTTCATTACTGTTCCTTTTAATGCATGGTGAAGAGGTTGGTCTTTATTCTTCATCTGAAGAGGTTTCTAGAGCTACCATGTGAATGAGTAATCAATCCTATATAATTATAGTGTATAGTTCTTAGCTCTGAACACATTTGGGATGATTTCGAATGCTGGCTGCACCCCAGGCCTCCTCACTTTACATAAATTTGTGACTTTACTAACACCCTGTGTTGCTGAATGAGCACAAATCTCCCTATCCATACACCAAAATCTAGTGGAACATCTTCCTAGAAGAGAGGAAGTTATTATAAAAAATGGACATTATAAGAAAGCCACATTAACCTTGAGCTGTTTTGTATAAGAGCATTGTAATGAATCTTATTGAATTGAACAATTAAGTAATGTTTCAATGCAGCAAGCCACTTCAGTTATGCAACTGACCTGATCATCCTTTACACTTGCCTGTTGGTGTAGATAGAAGTGCATCATGAAGTCTCTGCACTAGGTCACTTAGCTCTTCTTCTTTATCTGCTTCCTCGTCAGAGTTATCTGTCCCGGAATCCTCCACCACAAAAGACCTGTCTAAGGTTGTACTGTTTCCAGTAACTCTGTAATGTTGTGGCTTGTCTTCCTCACCCTTCTCATCCACATCCTCCTCCTCCTCATCTTCGTCTGACTCCCAAACAACTTTACATTTTTCCTCTGTCTCAGTTTCTGTCTCAGTTGCAGAGGTTTCAGTAACAACTACATCTTTATGCTCTTCTTCTTGCACCTCATTCAGATTCTGTTTTTCATCCATCTGATGTTCTCTCTCACTCACTTCACCTGTTGCTATTTCTGGATCCTTTTCTGTAGTAACTGATGCTGAACTTTCAGTTTCTGTGCCCAGTTTCTCACTAGTGTCATGTCTGCTTTGCTGTTGAGGAGAAGGAGTGTTGATGTCACTGCCAGACTCTTCTCTTCCTCTCATACTTAAAGCCTGCATGAGATAATATTAATATTAGGGCTGTCAATCGATTAAAATATTAAATCGCGATTAATCACACGATTGTCATGAGTTAACTCACGATTAATCGCAACTTAATCGCACATTTTTATCTGTTCTAAATGTACCATAAATTAATACTTAAAAATGTTTTATACTTTAATCAACATAAGCACGGACAAATATGGATGCTTTAAGCAAATGTGTTTATTTTTAGTGAAACCATACAGAGCATGAAGACAAAATATTCTTGCAAATGCTTTAAAGTTAATATGGTGTTTTAAATTACTAAATCATCAAAACACCAAACGGAACCTTTGCTATGTTTCCACACGGACGGTTAATGGGGTGATACCGAAACTGTACCTCTTCTAACTTTCATATGGATTATATAATCAGAAAATATTTGTATTCGAATAAACTTGGTTTATTTAAAAGTAGACATTTAAAGCTTTCTATTCATATTTGTATTATGTCTGTGAGGTAAGTATTCATTGCGATTCAGGTTGGTTTATTTACGTGTCTGTGAAGAGAACGCACACTGTATGTTTCCTTTATTTTTTACAAAAGCACAGTGTATTGTTGTTATTATGAGTGTATACAAATGAAAGTAGACCCTTTACAGATTCAAATGATGTTTTGCTCTTATCTCTACGATCCAAAAAAGACAGAGTAACTTAAGTTCGTTTCGGCATCATGAGGAAAAATGCTACAAAACGCGCTGATGTGTTTGTCGACCCCAGAGGGTTAATTGTGTGCATCATGGTGATTTGAGACTTGGCATATCAGTGAAACAAATGTTTACTTATTAAAAATTATCTTTCGGTGGAGTTTTATATATATATATATATATATATATATATATATATATATATATATAT
>JAAIIK010000044.1:3940633-3965391 GCA_014706435.1 Silurus glanis | reverse complement strand
TATATATATATATATATATATATATATATATATATATATATATATATCTGAGTAAAGAACGGATGTTGTGAATGCATGTGTTGCGCTAAAGGTTTTAATTGCGCCTCTTTAATATTTCTTTATTTGTATTTTTAACAGATGACAGAAATGCGCGCTGCATTAATCGCGCCTTAATAAAAATTTGTGCCGTTAAAATGAATTTGCATTTTGACAGCCTTAATTAATATATTAATACAAAATAATTTTAAATGTTGTTACTTAATTAATGTATCCTGGCTGAACAACCACCATATAGAACACAAGCAGAGAAACGATTATGATGATCAGGTGATCAGAAATGTCTTTGTTCTCAGTCAAGTTTACACCACTGACTCCCTCTGTCTCATCTACCTTAACCCCAAACTTCTTGTTGCCTTCTGCCTGCTCATTGTATCGTCATAAACTAGTCTACATTAATGGTGTGTGTGAGAGCCAGGAAATGAAACACCAGATTAAAAAAGCCACACAATGACAGGAAATAGATTGATGGCGCACAGTGAGAAGAAAAAACATCATTTCTAATCCTGTCCAACATCTTCAGCTCTGCTACCTCCAGCTCCACCTCCTGTCTTTTACTCAATGCCTCTGTCTCTAAGCCAAAGTACTGATACCGGAAAAATCTACTTAAGAACAGTAACAAAGTATTTGTACTTGGTTACCTCCCACCTCTGTTCAAATGTGGAATGGGATTTTTAAAAATTATGTAGGAATCTTATGGTAAGTGTGAACAATATTTGCCCATCAAGTTTTGCTGTATATTAATTTAATGAAAATATGGCTTATTGGCTGAAATACCCTTTAAATATTCCCTAACTTTTTTGTCTATCCTTTTTATCTTTCTCTCCCTGATTTTCCCCACTCACATGTCTGACTTGTCCTAGCTCCTCCTCCAGCTGTTGGTTGTGCTGGATCAGTGCCTCCATGGTGGTCTTCAGCTCCGTGCACCTGCCTTCTAGAGAGTCATGCTCTGACTGTGCAGCTACTTTCCACACCTGGAATTCATTCTCCAGAACCCTGATGACAAAGCACACACAAAAGTGTCAAAAATGGCCACTGGCACACCCCCTTACAATTTATACTTGGTCAAAAAGGATTACAAAACTACCCTTTATCTCTCTGGAGGTCTTTCATGGCTTTTTGCGTGATGTTTAGGTCCTTCTGGAGTAATGACATCTTTCTCTGTAACATTGGGCAAACATATTCAGACGCATCAGCAAAATTACAAGCTGAAAGCACTGCTGTATTTATAAAGAGCTACCTGAGGCTGTGTGTCCAACTCATCTGTCTGGAGTGATTTAGACTCCATGCTATGATGCGGGTGAGAAGGAGAAGGAAGAATATTTTCCGAGACAGTGGCGTCCAAACCTTCCAGATTTTTCACACATTCCTGCTGCTGCAGCCCTGAAGCATGAGCACTAAGGAAAAGAGGACAAGAAGATTTACAAACACACACACACACACACACACACACACTCTATATCATCTATATATCATCTATATATTATCTATACCATACCTGTGATGTCTCTCTTCATAAGATCCTGCTATAAGTGCTCTCTGTCTCTCTGTTTCTCTCCTGGTGTAGCGCCGTGGCAGAAGAACATGGCGGGCACTGGATGCCAATGATGCCATTGATTCCTTCAAAGAGGGCTGGTGTAAAGCAAAATATATTTATCATAACAATAAGATTTTATGACATAACATTTAATGCTAAGCAGGATTTTTCAAAAAGAAGAACAGCGTTCCGAAGCTTAACGCTCTCAGTCATTCCTTCACAAATATATACACCGGATACCATGGAATTGCTAAAAGGGTAATTTATTGTGTTTTGCTGAGTATAATCCAATGATAAATTTAAAATGAACCATACCGGCGTGCAGTACTCCAGAAGTGGATGTGAAGGCTTGTGCTTCCTTGTACGTGTCTGGGCCAGGAAACAGTTCTGGCACAGGTGGACATTCAAACACTTTAAACAACGATACCTGCGAAGAGTCCACACATGAAACTTACAGTAGATCACAATACAGTTAGACTTAATCTGCCACATGTGCATTTGTACAGTAATTTTTAACCATAGTGATTCTGAAGGTATCAAGTCAAAATGTGTTAATAGTCAGTACCAAGAAACGTGTAAACGTGTACATTACAGCGCTGTGAAATTCCTATTTCACATATCTCAGCAATGTTATAAGCAGTGTTGGGGGTAACGCGTTACAAGTAACGTGCGTTACGTAATAATATTACTTTTCTGGAGTAACGAGTAAAGTAGCGCGTTACTTTATAAATGTACACACTAATATCTGAGTTACTTTTTTTAAAACGTAATGCGAGTTACTTTTCAGTTAAATTAGTTTGCATTAAAAAAATCAAAATACTGAATTAAAATGAACGTAGTCACGTAGAATCGCGCACTCATACGTGCGAGCAGCGGGAACAGAAGGAGAAGGGAATAATGGTTAAGTGTAGATTATGTGTTGGTGAAAAGCTCTTGACAACTGCAAAAAATAGCACTTTAAATAAAAAAAAAAAAACATCTGCATGCAGATGTGTGTATTTGTGTGTTTCGGTGGGGGGGCAGTTTCCACCACTGCAGATCTATGGACTGCTCAGAATAAAAGTTTTCCGTGGGAGACACACGTACGATGCCGCAGCGGAGAGAGAGAGAGAGAGAGAGAGAGAGAGAGAGAGAGAGCAAATTCACAGCTCGTTTGCTCTTTGTGGGAAGATAAACTGCCACGGTCACTGATAATAGCGCAAACTTTGTAAAAGCGTTCAGAATGTTTCAAGCTGATGATGAAGCAGAGAATGATGTAGACGAGGATGAGGTCATATTTACGGAATTGCACGAAGTTTTACGTGATGACAGCGAAAGGTATGTTCTCCCTCCAAATCACCGGTGTGCAGCCCACACCCTTAACCTTATATACACGAACGATAGTTACATTCCTGACAGCGAAGGCAGATTGAAAAGCAGTGTACCGAAGTGCGACTGGAAAGTGTTCAGCCTTGTGGTCAAAAGTTAGTCGATCATCTTATTGTTCTCTAAGAAGTTATTAAACATTTGAAATGTTTAAGACATGTCTTTTGCTCTAATATAACTTTTTTCTTAATGGCAATTATCTATATTACACCTGTTACACCTGTAAGGCCTGAGAGAGATACAAGTAACGCAAAAGTAATATAACGCATTACTTTCCATAAAAAGTAACTAAGTAACGTAATTAGTTACTTTTTTGGGGATTAACTCAATATTGTAATGCATTACTTTTAAAAGTAACTTTGCCCAACACTGGTCCAAAGCTGGGATCAGTGCACAGGGTCAGCCATGATACAACGATCCTGAAACAGAGAGGGATAAGGGCCTTGCTCAAGGGCCCAAATTCTATTCTAGCCTCCAATAGTTCCAAATGCTAAAATTATTAAAGACAGTTTGAAATGTAAATTGCATCACTGTATGTTTATTCCTATTATACTAAAAGTGCTTATCAAACATTTAATTCTTTACAGCAGTAACAGCCTCCAGTCCTCTGAGAAGATTTTTCACTAGATTTTATAATGTTGCTGTGGGAATTTCTCTTTATTTAGGTACACAGAGGCATTAATAAGGTCCGCATTCAATGAACAAAATCATAACACATATGTATCACATATGCAGGACACATCATAGACACAGACACACACCAAATCACCTGATGCCTGTAATGGGGAAGGCCTTGCAGGCATGGCAGCGCACTCTGTGTTGTACAGCCTCGCTAACTGAGAGTCTGTAGAGCGTGGAGAGCCATAGCAGCAAACGAGGCTCCGACCGAAGCCAGTTCACAAAATGCTCCTCCCCTGCTCTATCATTGATAACCTAGGTAAATTCAAAGACACATTAAACTTCTAGGTGTGTCTGTGTCTGTACATCTGTGTGTAGGAGAACATACCCCAGTGAAGCAGGACTGGATTGCGGGCTCCACCGGACCAAATACACGACTCTCCTGAACCACAGCTGGCACCTTAACAAGCAGTGACAAGCATTATTAACATTTAAGTCAGAACTGTAAGTGATTTTAGTTACGTATGCCTACACAAGAGTCCTTTTGGCTGGAGCCCTTTGTAAGATCAAGATAATGGTCACGGTTGTTATTGGCACTAGGAAAGTTGAGTAATTCTGAAGTTAGAGTCACTTTCAGTTATGTCTATTTTGTTCATGCTATCTCAGATGACTATGGAGGACAAATTTCGCTACTTATATTTCGATAGAAGCAAATTCCAGGCATCTAATATGCTTTTAGATCAAAATGCCTTTAGATTAAAATGTCTCTTTGAGGATCATGAAAAACCTAATAAAAAAGTGTCCCATTCCAGTAAAGTGAATCCTAATTAATAACTGGCACTACATTTCATTGATGACAACCAGAATCATTTGATGAAGGGTTTTGACCTGACTAAGATCATCCAGAAGGTTCCTGAGGCCAGAATGGCTGACAAAAATGTCCTCTGTGTCTTGCTTTCTGCCATAGCTAACAGCCAATTGGAACAGAGCTGCAGAAAATAAAAACAATAAAATGACTCTTAGCTGTGCATGATAAATATAGCTGTGTATAATTATATAATATAAAAACGAATTATTGGCTGCATAGGGTCAACTAGATTTTAAACATGATACAGACCTCTATGTTTGGCTGAAAGAGTGTCTCCTGAAAGCACTATCAGTGCCACTTCTACAGATCTGAGAAGGACAAAGCCTGTCTTCTCCCTATAAAAATACCAGAAATCAATCTAAACATAATGCCATGAAAGATCCATACTGTACATATGCAAGTTAAATGAAGGAGTTGATTCAGTTTCTTGCCTGTCATAAAGTTTGAAGAGAAGTCTGGCGGTCTGCTCTGTAGCTTCTGGTACCACCTGAACAGGTAAAGTCTGTAAAACACCCTGGAAGAGCTGTTCCAGACTCTGCTTCAAGCTTCCATGGGAAATATTCCCCAAGTCCCCTTCAGTCCAAGGAGCTGAGCGCAAATCCCGGATCAAGACCATATGCACTGAAACACAGACAGCAATGATAATAACTAGGGTGAGTAGTTATGCAAATTTTTTAAAGTTCCACTAGATACAGAATGATTTTACATCAAGTGTTTTTCTTTTTACTTTTTTTCTTGTAACCTTGTAGTTTTTTTTTCTATTATTTCCCTTTTTAACTTAAGGCTGGTGAGGCAAGAGTGTTGCTAACTGCTATAATGTGATAAACAGAATTTGTTTTGCTGACATTTCACAATGTTAAACATAACTACCAATGTTAAAATGTCGACTGAGGTGTTTTTCCTTGCCACAGTCGCCACCGGCTTGCTCATCAGGGACAAACTTACACTTATAAAGAACATCTTTATCACCACATTATCTGTGTAAAGCTGCTTTGAGAAAATGTTCGTTGGTAAAAGTGCTATACAAATAAAAATGAATTGAATTGAATTAACAAATAAAAAAAATTGCTAGCCTTCACAAATTAGCTGTGTAAAGCACTTTAGGATGTCCATGCTTGAATTTGTTAAGTTATTTTATGCAACTGTACTAAAATGAGTTTGTTTGTTTGTATTAAAAAAGTGTTTTGGACACTTTACTTGGTAATTTGCTGTTCAGCCCAGTTACAAAATTGCCCTGGATATTTCTCATCACTAATAATAACAATAACTAATTACACATATATAACATGATGAAACAGGTTTGCAATACTATTATAGTAGTTGGCTAAAAATGCTACAATAAACCTGATGAAACAAGAAACATAGAGAATTTTCTTTACAGTTGGAAAACATAATAATGAATGTTATATAAAGCATGATTCTACTCACAGAATGTGTTTCTACACACTTACTATGGCATAGTTTTTGCAGAGAACGAAGCTTTAGTGCAGCACGATAAACTGCAAGACAGGCATCGTTCAGGCCTCCTGTAGGACAGAAAACCAGCACTACAGATGAAAAAGAAGAGCTTTGTATTTCAAAGACACCCACACACAGAACTATATACAGTAACACCTAAGAGCACAAAATCCCAGAGTTATAAAACACAGGCAGTGTACCGAGGATATGAAAAAGCAATGGATCCTAGAGCATCTCAGTCTATCTGTTACACTAGTATGCACACTAGGCACACTCTCTTGCAAAGTGAATAGCAAAAAACACACCAGTTTTTCTCTCCACACATGCTGATCTATTAGAAAAGCAACCGTTCAGCACACTGGACAGCAGACTTATCACACTCACCTGTTCCATCCATATCCATTGCAGCAGCTTTTAAACACAAGCTTGGATTTATTCATGGGTTTACAGTAAACCTAAGACATACATGACATGATCTGCTGGCTTTGTTATATTTTGAGAAAAGAAAGGAAGACAAATGTCCAAATCAGTCCATTATACATGCATTGTGTATTTGTGTTTTGTATAATACAGAGTATTCTTACTTCACTTTAAATCTGCTGTGTTACATACAGTTTCAGAAATAAATGAATGAATAATGTTCATTGATGATGAATGGTGTGTTAGATGCAATTGAAAGTCCTCTGACCTCATGTGATTTTAAAAGCTCTTTGCTTGTAAATCTGTGTTAAGTGAATAATGACATTTTCACCTCCAGGACCCCGAAGAGGGCAACTGGGATTGTGGTTGACACCTCTCACCCTGGAGACAGACTTTTTGACTCATTCGCCTGTGGCAGGAGGCTGCGGACCATCAGGGCCAAAACCTCATGCCACAAAAACAGCTTCTTCCCATCCACAATCGACCTCATCAATAATACCAAGGACCCACCATCATCTCTGGCCTGCTTCCATAAACAGTAACATTACAGTAATGTAAACCCCACACCTGTTCATTTAATATGTATTACATTAACACAATCAACAAGGACTACTATAATGCAACCCTGCACCTTGGACTTATTCCAGAAGAATTATCATTGCACTGCCTCACTTACTGTACATTAATATTTGCACTTCCTCACTTTACATACCGTGCACAAACTGTATAATCAATGCCTTTATCTTTATTCACTATTTTATTTTCCTATTTTATATATATATATATATATATATATTTGTGTGTGTGTGTGTGTGCTATAAATAATAATAATTTAAAAAATATATATTTATTTTTATAATATATAATAATATAATAATATATTATATATATGTGTGTGTGTGTGTGTGTGTGTGTGTGTGTGTGTGTGTGTGTGTGTTTGGTTTTTTTACCAATACACCATGGAAAATCCCCTGTACATGGCAACCCAGGTTACTTCTCAATAATAAAGATGATTCTGATTCTGATAAATGTATACAAGATTCTATATTTTAGTATATTTAAATTTCAGCTTCCTTATTACTTTCTTTCATTGATCAGTGTATTCCTGGCATTTCTAATGACTGCACTGGTGTGTTATTTTCTTACAATCAGCTTGTCCTTTAAAGTGGGAATTAAAACTCGGTTTTGCGATATCTGGCAATCCCGAGAGTTGAAGTTGCAACGTACATTACGGTAATGACGCTCTTAAATCATACTTAACAGACGACGAAATTTGAAGTCGGATGAGTGAGAGTGACCGGAAGAGGAAGTGCAAGAGAAGGGGAAGGATTTCGTGAATATTCTGGCTCTGTTGCCGGAAAAGGAGCCGCGACGGACCGCAAGAAACATCAAAGCATCTCGTGTTACATCCGTTTTGTTTCATCTTAAAACACCTGCGGATTTTGCGCGCGCTTTTTCTTTAAGGTGTGTAAACTTATGAATTGATTATATTTCTATACATACATGACTTCACTTAGCTGTGAGTTACCCGTGAACCCTAGCCTGTCCCTGACATTAGGATGTCATTATTATGTTATTACTGCATTATCAAACAAAATTAAAAGCCAGTAAACAAATCCAAAGCTTTCTGACAGGTCTTCTTTGACTTCATTTACCTTTACTCCCTGGAGCTGTGAAGATAGCAGCTTGTTCTCTTCTCACGCTTTGTTTTCAGTTACTGTTCAATTCTAGTCTACAGTACAAGTGAAACGTATTCACCATCTGGCTTGTATTACCTGCAGGTTAAATATTTAAAACAATGGTCAGCTTCCTCAGGTGACGTATAAGAGTGGAGGAAGGCGCACACAGGTGGACTACATTTTATGCAGGAGATGCAACCTGAAGGAGATTGGAAACTAAGGTGTTGGCGGGGGACAGTGTAGCTAGACAGCATAGAATGGTGGTCTGTAGGATGGTTTTGGAGGTGAAGAGGAAGAGGAGGAGAGTGAGGACTGAAAGAAGAATAAGATGGTGGAAACTGAAGGAGGAAGACTGTAGTGTGAGATTCAGGGAAGAGGTCAGACAGGGGCTCGGTGGTGGTGAAGAGGTGCTGGATGATTGGGCAGAAGTGAAAAAGGAGACTGATTGGAAGGCACTCTGTGTTACAATCGGAAAGAGAAAGGAAGACAAAGAGAGGTGATTGAATGAGGAAGTGCAGGAAAGCATAAGGAGAAAGAGGTTGGCAAAACAGAATTGCGATCTGCAGAAAGATGAGAAAAGTAGGGAGAAGTACAAGAAGATGCAGCAGCAGGCAAAGAGGGATGTGGCAAAAGAAAAGGCATATGAGGAGCTGTATGAGAGGTTGGACACTAAGGAAGGAGAAAAGGATTTGTACCGATTGGCCAGGCAGAGGGACCGAGCTGGGAAGGATGTGCTGCAAGTTAGAGCAATAAAGGATGGAGATGGAAATGTGTTGAGTAGTGAGGAGCGTGTGTTGAGAAGATGGAGGGAGTATTTTGAGCAGCTGATGAACGAGGAGAATGAGAGAGAGAATGTTGGATGAGGTGGAGATGGTGAAGCAGGAAGTGGATAGAATTAGTAAGGAGGAAGTGAGAGCAGCGATTAAGAGGATGAAGAGTGGAAAGTCGGTTGGACCAGATGACATACCAGTAGAAGCGTGGAGATGTTTAGGAGAGATGGCAGTGGAGTTTATAACTGGATTATTAAACAAAATTTTAGAAGGCATGGAGGAGGAATGGAGAAGGAGTGTGTTGGTACCGATTTTTAAGAATAAGGGAAATGTACAGCTCTGTGTTAATTACAGGAGAATAAAGTTGATCAGTCACACCATGAAGTTATGGGAAAGAGTAGTGGAGGCCAGGCTGAGAGAAGAGGTGACCATCTGTAAGCAATAGCATGGTTTCATGCCGAGGAAGAGCACCACAGATGCATTAATTGCTTTGAGACTGTTGATGGAGAAGTATAGAGAAGGTCAGAAGGAGTTACATTGTGTGTTTGTGGATTTAGAGAAAGCGTACGACAGAGTGCCAAGAGAGGAGTTGTGGTATTGTATGAGGAAGTCAGGTGTGGCAGAGAAGTATGTGAGGATGGTGCAGGACATGTATGAGGACAGTGTGACAGCAGTGAAGTGTGCAGTAGAAATGACAAGGGCGTGGAGAAGAGTGGCAGGAGTGATTTGAGATAGAAGGGTGTCTGTAAGAGTGAAAGGGAAAGTTTATAGGACTGTGGTGAGACCTGCGATGTTGTATCGTTTAGAGACAGTGGCATTGACTAAAAGACAGGAGGTGGAGGTGGAGCTGGAGGTAGCAGAGCTGAAGATGCAGAGATTTTCATTGGGAGTGACGAGGATGGACAAGATTAGAAATTAGTTTATAGTGGGGCATCTCATGTAGGACGTTTTGGAGACAAGGTGAGGAAGGCACGATTGAGATTGTTTTTAATATGTGCAGAGACATGTGTACATGTGGTATATCGGTAGGAGAATGCTGAGGATGGAGCCGCCAGGCAGGAGGAAAAGAGGAAGGCCAAGGAGGAGGTTTATGGATGTGGTGAGGAAGACATGCAGGTAGTTGGTGTGAAAGAGGCAGATGTAGAGGGCAGAGTAGTATGGAGACGGATGATCCGCTGTGGCGACCCCTAACGGGAGCAGCCGGAAGAAGGAGAAGAAGAAGGTCAGCTTACTCAGTTTTCATTTCACCCGTCTGTCTTCTACTGTCTTCTGCCATCAAGCACCACAAATGCATTTGTATAACGAGCAAATAAGATTGAAAGAGTAACATATACAATGTTTATTTGTCAGTTTGCACAATTGCTGCTACTTGCACTTCTTTTAGATGCTAAACTGCAATTTATTGCTGTGTACCTGTACTATGCAATGACAATAAAGTTGGGGAACTTGGAGCACAAGGCACTTGGAGAACAACACAGTTGCAGGCGTACTTGCACAATCCTGACAGACTTGAAATGATAATGAATCTACAATTAATGTCTGGACTGGGGGAGAAAACCAGCATATGTGGAGGAAACCCCCAAAGAAAGAGGGAGAACATGCAGACTCTGTGCAGGGCTAAAAAGTCAGGGCTCCATGCCCTGAAGCACTCCCTCTGTGCACATGCACACACACACACACACACACACACACACACTGTGAAAAAAATGGCAAGAAATATAATAGAAACATGTTTTTTTAAATATCTATTAACTTGATTATTTGCTGTATTAAACAGTTATTTGTGCTTCTCTTATCTGAAACAAAGAGAATCCAGAAAAATGGCTCTCTAAATGGATTGATTTTGTTCAGTGTAGTAATGAGAGGATTACTGATATAAATAGAAAAACAACAACAAAGGTTTGTCTTAATGCATAATGTAATAATTGCAAATCATGCTTTCTGCTGCTTTACGGTTTGTGTATATATACTTTCACTCAAGTCCACCACTGTTTAAATGTCATTTAAAACTCTGTCAAACACTTTTAACATCAGAACCAATCAAGGCGTTCCGTTGAGAAATGCTGCTATAAAATCATTTGCTTTGAAGGTGGACGGCAATGTGTAAATCAGTTAACACTCAAATGTACTGTCTAATTCTGTCTTACAGTAATGCAGACTGTACGCGAAAAGAAAGTCTTCCTCATTAACACCCTGTCTGCGGACTCAAGCTTCATCCTGCAGTATGTCCAACAGGACAAAATCATCACCAAACGTGAATACAACAACCTCAACCACCGTAACCACACATCGGAGCAAATTGTCACTAACCTTCTGGACACTGTAATGAACAAAGGTGATCAGATGTGTCACAAATTTTTGACTCTCTTGAAGCAAGGAGAGATTCATGAAAATTACCCTGAGCTGCTGCAATATTTCCCCCCCTTACCTAAATCACACAACCAGGGTACGAGGACATCATGACACTTTTTTAATTGTTTGAAGGTAAATATAGCAACAATTAACGACTCCTATGTTCTTGTTTTCCAGATATTCCCGACGATGAGGGACAAGTCTTACCTGTACAGTTTTTGGTTTTTTTTGCATATTCCCACGTTCATCCTTATCAGTTTGCATTCTTCTGAAAATTACATTGTGTAAAACAAATATAGACTCTAGACTGGAGAAATCAGTAGAACCCAAATGTTTCGGAAATCTACTGAAATGTGTATGGGTCTTGCATAGCTTTTAAATATGGAAAATGTCTTTCCAGATTAATGCATACAGAATGTCCAGCAATCCGCGTGGCCACTGTCTGATCATTAACAATGTGGATTTTGTTACACCCTCCAAAACCCGCTATGGATCTAACGTAGATGAAGGTTAGACAATTTTTTTTCAATGTTTTTCAAGAACCAAATCATGTGAATCATGTATAAAATACTTCAACAAAAATAAAGTTAAAATGAGTATATGGTAAAAGTATTATTAATTAATATTAATAATAAACTACATGTCTTTGTTTACTCTAAAATAGGAATCATTCATGTGAAGAAAGTGTGTCTTTATTCATGTGTCTCATTCTTCTCGTCCAACAGAGTCTGTTAAAGAGGTATTCCAATGGCTGGGTTTCAGTCTGGATGTATACAAAAACCAAACCGCAGAACAGATGAAGAACCTGTTGAAGAACTTCAGCCAGAAACAACATGCTGGGGACTGTTTTGTCTGCTGTATAATGAGCCACGGCTCAGCTGAAGGGGTGTATGGCACAAATGAAATCATAGTCACCAAAGATGACATCTTTGGCCCATTCACAGGAAAGTCATGTCCGAGCCTAAATGGTAAACCCAAAGTATTTTTAATCCAGGCCTGCCGTGGAAATAAGACACATCCGCCTGTTCATGTCCAAGCTGATAACTATGAGGAAGAAGCGGAAGCAGAAGACGACATGTCAGTAGACATGAATTCTCTTCAGATGATTTCCATTCCAGAAGATGCCGATTTCCTCATTGTGAGGTCGACTGTTAAAGGATACGTATCGTACAGGGAACGAGCAAACGGCACCTGGTTCATCCAGTCGTTGTGTAAACAACTTAAAAAGTACTGCCCAATGTAGGTACTGCTCATAGAGCATACTCTTCTTAAATGATGTCCTGTGTTATAATGTCCTGGCTATTTCTTATTCAATTCAAATATACTCAATTATAAGTTCCTTAGAGTAAAATACTCTAAGGACCGTCACCGCTATTTGCAATAGATGATTGGTCGAGTGATTGGCTGTATTGAAAGCACAGCGACATGAAAATGAATTTGTACTTCAATTTTAAATCATTGATTTATGCAGCCATACAGCCATGATTTTGCAGGTAGGTTAAATACAATTACATGAATTGCAGGAATAACATACATTTTTCTGCCATTCTGCCTTTTTTGTTTCCATCGGTTTTCTAGGGGTGAGGATCTCCAAAGTATCCTGCTGTGTGTTAATAAGGAGGTCAGTGAAAAGGCTATCGCTAAACAGATGCCAGTCCATAAAGTGACCTTGAGGAAGAAGCTGGTGTTCCATGTGCCACATCAACAGTAAAACATGTTTATAATGTGCAGCTCAATATGCAGATGCATTTCATGTGGAGCAGCATTCCATTGGCTCAATATTATTTTCATTTTTTTTTTGTCTTAGTTATGAAGACCAGTTTTAGGTAATACCTTGTATTTATGTTTTATTAATGCACATTAAAATGTATGCACAAGTGATTCTAAAATATCTAAATTTATGCTGATGAAAACCTGAATCTGTGGATGTTTAAATAAAAACAAGCTGTACTATAAGCCATAATTACATATACAATTTTAAAGGAAAAAAAAAAATTTTTTATATTCAATTTGTACCTTGATTTGTAGAAAAACTTGTATTTCTAAGTTTGTAAAATAAACTTTTCCCTCAAACTATGTTTGTTCAATATATTCATGACTATATTGTACACATTGTCAATTTAAAGACAATAATAAAAAGGTTCGGGGGTGCCTGCATCAATTTTATAATAATATAACCTTTTATACTAAGATTATCAGGTAAATTCTTGTTTAATTACAAAACAAAAATCTTCTAAATGTATTTTCCAGCCTATCTATGTATACTGTATGTCCTATACTTTATGCATTTCATTGAACAGAGAACATATCCAAGTAATAAAAGTGAACAAGCTAAAAGATATTCACAAAACAAATTACAGCTATCAAGAAATCATCTCTCTCTCTCTCTCTCTCTCTCTCTCTCTCTCTCTCTCTCTCTCTCTCTCTCTATATATATATATACATACATACATACAGTGCCTTGCGAAAGTATTCGGCCCCCTTGAACCTTGCAACCTTTTGCCACATTTCAGGCTTCAAACATAAAGATATAAAACTGTAATTTTTTGTGAAGAATCAACAAGTGGGACACAATCATGAAGTGGAACGAAATTTATTGGATATTTCAAACTTTTTTAACAAATAAAAAACTGAAAAATTGGGGTGTGCAAAATTATTCAGCCCCCTTAAGTTAATACTTTGTAGCGCCACCTTTTGCTGCGATTACAGCTGTAAGTCGCTTGGGGTATGTCTCTATCAGTTTTGCACATCGAGAGACTGGAATCTTTGCCCATTCCAGCTCGAGCTCAGTGAGGTTGGATGGAGAGCATTTGTGAACAGCAGTTTTCAGTTCTTTCCACAGATTCTCGATTGGATTCAGGTCTGGACTTTGACTTGGCCATTCTAACACCTGGATATGTTTATTTGTGAACCATTCCATTGTAGATTTTGCTTTATGTTTTGGATCATTGTCTTGTTGGAAGACAAATCTCCGTCCCACTCTCAGGTCTTTTGCAGACTCCATCAGGTTTTCTTCCAGAATGGTCCTGTATTTGGCTCCATCCATCTTCCCATCAATTTTAACCATCTTCCCTGTCCCTGCTGAAGAAAAGCAGGCCCAAACCATGATGCTGCCACCACCATGTTTGACAGTGGGGATGGTGTGTTCAGGGTGATGAGCTGTGTTGCTTTTACGCCAAACATAACGTTTTGCATTGTTGCCAAAAAGTTCGATTTTGGTTTCATCTGACCAGAGCACCTTCTTCCACATGTTTGGTGTGTCTCCCAGGTGGCTTGTGGCAAACTTTAAACGACACTTTTTATGGATATCTTTAAGTAATGGCTTTCTTCTTGCCACTCTTCCATAAAGGCCAGATTTGTGCAGTATACGACTGATTGTTGTCCTATGGACAGAGTCTCCCACCTCAGCTGTAGATCTCTGCAGTTCATCCAGAGTGATCATGGGCCTCTTGGCTGCATCTCTGATCAGTCTTCTCCTTGTATGAGCTGAAAGTTTAGAGGGACGGCCAGGTCTTGTTAGATTTGCAGTGGTCTGATACTCCTTCCATTTCAATATTATCGCTTGCACAGTGCTCCTTGGGATGTTTAAAGCTTGGGAAATCTTTTTGTATCCAAATCCGGCTTTAAACTTCTCCACAACAGTATCTCGGACCTGCCTGGTGTGTTCCTTGTTCTTCATGATGCTCTCTGCGCTTTAAACGGACCTCTGAGACTATCACAGTGCAGGTGCATTTATACGGAGACTTGATTACACACAGGTGGATTCTATTTATCATCATTAGTCATTTAGGTCAACATTGGATCATTCAGAGATCCTCACTGAACTTCTGGAGAGAGTTTGCTGCACTGAAAGTAAAGGGGCTGAATAATTTTGCACACCCAATTTTTCAGTTTTTTATTTGTTAAAAAAGTTTGAGATATCCAATAAATTTCGTTCCACTTCATGATTGTGTCCCACTTGTTGTTGATTCTTCACAAAAAATTACAGTTATATATCTTTATGTTTGAAGCCTGAAATGTGGCAAAAGGTCGCAAAGTTCAAGGGGGCCGAATACTTTCGCAAGGCACTGTATATATATGCACAGCAATCAAATTATAGAAATTGATGTTCATTGGTTCCCTGTAATACATTTATAAAAGAACCCTGCCATTATTAATGGATTCTTTGTTTTTATTTAAGAGCATCACACACATTTTTTTGGACAAAAGAAAGACAAATTCCTCAGTATGTATTTCTTTAATATGAGAGTGGCTCAGATACAAATCACACCATTTTTCATACCGACATCAAAGTGCAGCATTTTTCTTTATCTCCATTTTGATCCTTGCAAATGTTTTAGCTCTTTACACGATTGATCTAGGAAAAAAAATATCTTGTAAATTATATTCTAAAATTGTATTTGGTTTGCATTTGACTATAAAATATTTGAACATGTCTAATTTAAATTCCCAATTATTTTTTAATATTCACTTTTTAATATACATGCAAACAGTTCAAGATTTTGCTATCAGATAATTTTCCTCTCAATAAATTTGTATAACAATAAACACAAAGATGCAAAAATATTCCAGCAATATCAATGCAGATGATATAAAAATAAACTCCCAATCAAAAATAGCTCATCAAAAATACTTCCCAAGGTTACTGAAGGTAATATGGCATGGTTGGTACTGTGTATCCATCACACTTTATAGATATGAAAAAAACATTGTTTTGTAAGAAACACCCTAGAAAAAACAGAGGTCAAACCCAGAATGCAGCAGTTCATTATCTTACAATGTTTTATAGTTGGGGACCAGAAGTGCTTTTGTGTTTAATGTACAAGCAGAACACAGCACTCCCACGAACCAGGATGTAGAAAGCAATGGCAAAGCATTGTGTGATCAAACACTGCCACCCTTTTCATTAGCCTGCAAAAGAGCCCCAAGTCAATCCAATAAGACAATTCATGTGATTATTTGAAACATCACCTGAAACACAATCGGAATAAAATGAATAATGGCTAAAATGATCCTCTACACAGGAAAATCTCAAGATCGGTCAATCACCTAACTGAATTACTGCTTCAGAGAGAATTAAGGAGGAACATGTGACTGTTTTGCTCCTGCGATCCATTGGAATTACTTTTAAGGGCATTGAACAAAAATCAAGCCAAACTATAATGCTAAGACGAGCATTGGACGGTTGGCACACCCCCTTTTTTCAATATGGCGCCACCTAAAAAAAACATCACATTTGAACATTAAGCCTGATCACAGCTGTGGACAATATATGGGTTTGAGAATGATGTATTGCCACCAAAACAAAATGCACCATTTTTTTTCTTTGTATTTGTCTGCATAGAGATTCACATCCAAATGAACAGGAACAGCTGTACACCTGCTCATTTATGCACTTATACATAATCTCTTATACGCGATCATTAAGTCAGAGACAAGTCTGGAACATCAGAATTTTGGAACATCAGAATTTTGAAACATTTACCCATGGTCATATCTGATGTCTTTTTAGACATAACAGTGTCTAGAGTTTTGACAAAGTGGACTGATAAACAAAAAAACATTGAGCATTTTGCCAGTTCTCACAACAAGCCTCGAAAATCGCCAGGTTGGTTTAAGCCTCCAGGAAGGAACTTGTTTTAATCAGACTTTACAATCATGCCAAGCAGAAAACCATCAAACGTATGCACAAAATAACAAACTTTGAGGGAGATGAGCTACAACAGAAGAACAGGAACAGGAATCTATAGCAATCATGAACACAGACTAATCCAAAGTGGAGAGTGGTCCAGTTTAGGTGAATCTGTTTCCATTACAGCCTCAGGTTCAGTTTCTTAATTGCCAGGATGTGGTCTTGTCTGTTGTAGCACATCTACAGTTTAATGTATTGTGTAATGCCACCATGCTTAAAGTGAGAACTCATTCTGAATTTTGATGTGAACATTGACCTGGATCGGCATGATTTTTTTTTTTCAAGTTTCTGCTGCTACATGAATGAATAGATAACTGTATAAGTGTGCAGGTGTACACAGTTATTTTTAAAGTGGACTGTGAGTGAGGTCTTCTATATATTTTTAAGGTTCTATTATGAAAATTGACATTGCAGATAAACTTCATTACAGCATTCTGGAAGAAAAAAAACACCTGGCAAGCCAGTGAAATTACCCTGAGTGCTCCTTTAAAAAATATAAACAACTAACACCAAAAAGAAAAACTACAGGACAATCAGGCTGTATAAATGGAATAGAAAGCAAGGCTAATGAGGTGTAACGGAAGGCAAAGTCTGATCACAAAGAGACATTCTCGCTCAGTCTATGGGTAACACCAGTTTTTTTAAGAGAGTGTAGCGAGGCTCAGGCATCTGCTTATGTTTTTTCAATTCTTTTTCGCTCACTTTGCGGTTCACTTTCGTCAGAATTGAATGGATGTCTTCTTTTCTGTTAAAGCAAAAATAAAATAAATTAATGTTTATTTTTTTCAACATAAAAAAAAAGACTCGGGAGGAATTCTAATAGCAGCAGCACATATCTTTACACATCCCTTTAAATTTCAATTCATATTTATTTACATGCGAGTTTGATATTCTAATTGGTTTTCTTCCGCACTTACTTACCTTCTGCAGCCTGAAATCAGTTGTTCGCACAATTCCTGAATGTAAATAGAGCCACTTGTCGTGTGACGAAAAGACTTGTAGGATTCCACAGTTGCCATCCCAATCAGCAAGTCTGCTTCAAGAGGGAGATCCGAAAGATTGTCTTTTTCAGCATCACTCTCAACCCCATCTTCTTCAGGTCCATCTGGTCTCAACACACCCGTCTGCATATTGTTGCCCTGACACGCCTGAATAAAGAAGAGTTTGGGCTTGCCCATGAGTGTCGGGCATTTGGCAAATCGTTGAGTGATTTCACGGATCTGAACAGGTTCGCCGTCAACCCCTAAAACAGTACCCTTCTGACCATGTGAGAGGATGCAGCACACAAAGGCATCCATTCTGGAGTGGTTCATTGATGAAAATTCGTTCACGACTTCCAGCATGTCTGAACTTTTCTGATCTCTTTTCTCTTTGACTATGAAATGCATTCTTGTGAAAACTTCGGTAAGTTTATCTAAAAAAAAACAGAAAATAAAATGCGTGAGGGGAAAAAAAAGAGAAATAAGAACTCTTTAAATATAAATAAGGAATAAAACAATGAACAAAACATCCAATAATGTTGTGATATTAAATCCAATTAGGTCAGTCATGAATGGCAAGGAATACCTCGATCAGCATCAGTCCCTCTCCTATTGCTGAGATTAGACGTATTTTCAAAGTTAAAGTTGTTAATAATCAGACAGTGTCCTAAAGGCCGCCGGGTCATGGGATAATGGTCATCCTCCTTGGAAAACACAATTTGTTAAAGTCATATTGTTTATTAATGAATAACCATAAATGTTATAATATAGTTCTTAAATGAAATTGTTTTAAACAAGCAGTGATCACATTTGCGGGTGCCGGTCCTGTAGTATCGGTGTCCACGCTGGGCTCACCTCCAGACCCGGAAACTGTATATGTAAAGAAAGAAACAAAGAGAATAGGATGAGATTAATGTCTGACCGCAGTGTGAAAATACAGGTGGTCCCCGAGCTACAATGGTTCGACTTACAATTTTTCGATCTTATGTTGACGATAACGATACGACAAAATTGTAAAAATAAAACGTTTCACGCAGCAGCACGATACGTTCGGACGTCACCGAGATATGCGCATCTCCCGACTTGTGAGGTTCCTTACTCTTTTTAGTGTTTCAAAGCCCAATTTGATCTCGTCTCGCTCCTTTTTATCAGCGTCACCAGACGCTGAAACAGAGCTAGAGCTAGCTGGATTGGTCTCATCAGGTGTGCTTTTTACGCAATATTTTTAGACATTACGGTACTATAAAGTGCTCTGTTTTGCTAAATTATGTACTGTAATACAAGTTATTAACTTACTGATCACCATTCCAAGACTTCTGGGTAGGCTGGCCATGTCTCGACTTACAATACTTTCAATCTACGATAGGGTCATCGGAACGTATCTCCATTTAAAGTCGGGGACTACCTGTAATGCATTTGAAAATCTGTAGATAACAAAATTAAAGAAAGTTGTACTTACGTGAGAGGTTTGTTTCAGCCATGGATATCTGTGTCAGTTTCCAGAGGCACACCAAATAGAAACAAAAAAAAAAAAAAAAAAAAAAAAAAGAAAAAAGTCAGAAAAACAATAGGGTATATGTAATTTACAACAACAGGCAACCCATTTGTGGAGTCCTCTGAACATAATCAGAAGGCATCATGTTTTTCTAATGTATGTTATATTAGTAGTCATGTGTCTCTGCACTTACAAGCGGACTGAGGGATTCTTCCTGTTGTACATCCATGGATTCTTCATGTTGTACAGACATGGATTGTTCTTGTACAGGCATGGATTCTACCGGTTGTACAGGAATGGATTCTTCCTGACCTATGCATTACAAACAAACATAATTTAAGACAGGAATTAATTGAGGAAGCACTGGAAAGATAGAACAAAGCAATACAATGAATATATCAATGAAGGAAGCAAGCAAGCAAGATAAAGAGTGAAGGATTACCTGTTGATAATATGTGTTGCCTTTTGTTCTTGAATTTCTGTACTTTACCAGCGAGCTTTTTACTAAATTTACTCAGAACGTCTTCTAGTTCATCCAGGTTGTCTTCTCCAAGCATTTCCATTTTCTCCATCTCAGCCAAGACGTCCAGAAATGTCTGCAATATACAGGAATGGATAGTGCAGAGTAATATGCTGATTCATAAAACTCATAATATTAATCTATTAAAATCTCAAACTCTTCAACTCTTAGATTTCGAACTTAATATACGTACAGCGGAAGACATTTTTGCCTTAGGGAGTCTGCTCAGAAGGAACTTCATGTTGTGAAGGTTCTCCTCTGTTACATCTTCTGATAGCGAATAGAGCATCTTTCTAAAAATGCACAATAAGAGCATGGTCCATTTCATTTAAATGCACAAAAAATAGTATAACTTGATTAAAAATATATAAATAACGGCACAGCAACAAAAAAAAAAACAAAAAAAAAACTGAAATACGATACTTCCAGGACAAAGTTTGTGGACACCTGACCATTAATATTTGTATATGCTGCTATATTTGTTGTAATAATAACCTCCACTCTTCTGGAAAGTCAGGTGTCCCAATACTTTTGGCCATATTTTTTTTATTATATATTTTTATTGGTTTTGTGTAAGCATGGTCCAGATAATGCAGTCTGAAGAGTGTATGTGGGTTTTTTGGTTGTTGTTTTTTTTTGGTTTTTATACAAAGAAGAAAAACTAAATCATTGATATGAAGCATGATGTGAACTGTATGGAGACGTAATTTAAAACTCAATTGTCCAGCACTTTATAACTGTCAGAATTAAAGATAATAAGATCAAATTTCCCGTCATAGAAAAGCCTAAGGTATGATGACAGTACTTTTTGGTAGCTATAAACTGTATGTAGAACAGAATCTGATGGAACAACTGTTTAGAGCTTTTAAAGCATATGTAAAAACCAACAACATTAAATGTAACTATAAAGGAACATTTATTTTATAGAATCACAATAACATTCATTTTGGGAAAACTGGAGATTAATCTATATGCTTCTACCAAAGACATACTACCCAAAATTTAATTTCTGTCCATTTTTACCTGTACTCTGAAACACCGGAGCGCCGATTTTTCAACATCATCTTGACCTTTCTAGAGTCAGTGTCCAGGATGGAAAGTAAGTCAAAGCGACCAATAGTGCAGAGCAGGTCAGGGAGGAAGAGGTCATTCTTGAGCAAGTCTTGCTCTGAGACCTGAAGAAACAAGTCTTTCGCATCCTTTACAGACTCCAGGCGTTTCCTGCCAATTATATCCGTGCAGAGAAACTTCAAGCCTGCGACCTCGCTCTGAGTCAGACCCTCATCGATCTTGTGAAGTTTAGTGAAAAACTCCATTTTGAAGTGCCTGTTGATATCCAAGCCTGGACACCTGTCTACAGAAGTATTGGTGAGAGGAAATTAAAGACATTTAATGATGCAGCTACAGTGTGAGGGTGTAGGGTAGAAAACATGTCCACATGCTCAAAATGCAATCAGATTTTACATTATGTTGCAATGACCTGCCACAAGGCCCCAAGATTGGTGAAATTTAGTAAAAAATAAAAAACAAACAAACTATATGCCACTACATATATTTTTGACCCCATCACAAAAACACTACCGTGTTAATGTTGGAGGAAGTACAATGTTGTCGAGAAGAGAATATAAACTATAGCAGATACCCAACAAAAGATCCTCACGTCTTGTTGAATCTCACAAATACCAAACTGTAGGGATTAATATCACGCTGCTCTCATTTGTTCTTCTGGAAAGGCTTTTCAATATGTTTTAGAAAAGTGGTTGAGGGAATTTGTATTTGTATTTGAGGGAATTTGTAAAAAAAGTATTCGTTTTGGGCACTTATGTCCAGTAAAAAGGCCTGACAAATAGTGGACACTGCAGTTCACCTCAAAGGCATTCATTTGGGGTTAGGGTCAGGGCTCTACACAGAGATCTTGAGGTTCTAGACCAGGGGTCACCAGGTTGCCCGCAAGGACCACATGAGTTGCCCACAGGCCTTTTCTAAAAAAATAGCCCACCGTAGCACCACTTACCAGTGAGCTGCATCTACTTTTTTTGTTGCTATTCTTTTTTTAAATCACACTTGCATTGGTGTGAATATGAAAATGACAATATTAAAATATAGATGACTAGATATAGATGAATATCATTAATTATTAATAATTACATATAATGAAAGGTAAATTGAACAAATTTGTTATTTCAGAAGTGTGTATCAAACTGGTAGCCCTTCACATTAATCGGTACCCAGAAAGTATCTCTCAGTTTCAAAAAGGTTGCTGACCCCTGTTCTAGACCAACCTTATGAAACTATTTGTTTATGGACCTTGCATTGCAAAAAGAGGAATTGTCATAATGGAACCATTCTTGGCCTGTTAGCTCCAGTAAAGGGAAATGTTAATGCTACAGTATACAAATACATTAGATACTTCCGTGCTTCCGACTTTTAAGCTGTGTGGAGCCACATATGGGTTTGAAGGCATTTACATATTTTTGGCTATATAGCTAATCAGCTGCCAGCAGCTCACTTTAATTTACACAATAAAATTAGTTTATTCTGATTAAAAAGCATTAAAACTCTAAATGAAAACATGCACCAGATTGTTATCAAAGTGACCTTTTAATATGGTACTTGATCATTGAACATGTGATTTGATGTCATATGGATGACGTGTTATTTCCACCATGGGGTTGTGTTATTTGCGTTTCTAAATAATTCATGCAACCATTTTCTACAGATGACATTATGCAGATAAAAGATGCTTTTATTACATGGGCATGAATTCATTACAATTTTCTGTATTTCAAATGTGATATGATATACTGGTGTCTTAATACGAGACATTTGATACAACAATGGCATGAATTTGAATCTTAGGTTTCCCATTTCTACTCATTAAAGATAGGATTTACAAAAAATACAAATGAAATTTTATAATCACAGTGTGGACTCATCAAACATCAAAGCAAAAGCATTGTGCCCGGACTATTCTATGCTACACTATATAAGCAAAAGTTTGTGGACACCTGACCATAAGATTTATATGTGCTTTTGAACATCCCAATCCACATGTAGTCCCTTTTAGCTGCTATAACAAGCTCCACTTTTCTGGTAAGATTTTGGAGTGTATTTGTGGAGATTTGTGCTCGTTCAGCCACAAGGCCATTAGTGGTATACTGGGGGAAATGGTAGCATTGTGTTGGACTTCTGATCGGAAGGTCATGAGCCCCACAAAGCTCTTACACCTGAAGTCGCTCTGGATAAGGGCGTCTGCCAAATGCCATAAATCTAAAGGTTGTGTAGGGTGAGGAGATCTGGGGTGCAGTCAGCAAGTCAACTCATCTCAAAGGTGTTCAATAATGTTAAGATCAGCGCTCTATAGCAGGGGATCTTCCACTCCAACTCATGTAAACCATATCTTCATGGAGCTCGCTTTGGGCACAGGGGCATTGTCATACAGGAACAGGTTTACGTCTCCTTGTTCAAGTGAAGGAATGTCTACCGCATCTAAATACATTCTTCACAATTGTGTGCCTTTAACTTTACAGTAACAGTTTTCATAAGAACTAAATATGGCTGAAAAAGTCAGGAGTCCCAACATTTTTCTCCATATAGTGCATCTGAAATAGGATCAATATCCACTATGACCCTAATCAGGGGTAAAACAGTTATTTGAAAACGAAATAATTGTTTGTATTTATTTTAAATCGCTCTTCATGAGAATTGGGGAACATTTTAAGATTCTTATTTCACAGAACATTTGACAAAATACTTCATATTTAAGCTCCAGTCCTTCCCGGAAACACTACAAGCAAACGCGAAAGTGTCACGTGATCCTGGTGATTCAAAATGACGAATCGGTTAAAAAATAAATAAATAAAAATAAATAAAAAATAATAGAGGTTTTACATCTCGTATATTATTAGATTATGAAATATGGCCTAACAGGGAAATGAATAAAAAAAAAAAAAAAAAAAAAAAAAAAAAAAAAACTATAGAATATTCTAGTCTAGTGACATATAGCGAACCACTTTCATATAACACTGAAAATTACATTATAATATCAGTGAGAATTATGATAGATGATGTTCTTACCTTCGCATCTAGAAGCTATCTGGCTTCTGGCAATTTCGAGGCTTGGTTTTTTCGTGAAGTTTCTACCGGACTGAATATCAGGTACTGCCAGCTTTTACCAGGAAGTTAAAAGTGCTCATGAGCAACACCGGAAAACACCGTGCTAGTGTCAAGCTTTACGATGTGTTTTTTTGTAGCTACGTTGCAACGTACACGTACATTGTATTGTCACCATTTTTTGCCAAATTAATCAGATATATAAATAAATATAAAATTAAAAATTTTCAGGGGAACCTATGGTCCAAAAACAAAATCGTCAGATGACGTCACGAAGCGGCCAAGTTATGAGTTGGGGGGGGGGATGTTTATTATTTAGGGTTTAAGATTAGTTAGTAGTGATCTTGTAAACTGAGAAACAATTCGGGTATTTCTCACAAATGAATATGCAAATTGTATAAAGTTGCTCAATTCTATCGATATGTTGCTTATAGTTGCAGAATTTGATTAAATATTGATGTTGGAATAGTACAACCTGGTAATAGTAAATCATCAGCAGTTACACTGCATAACTCAGGATCTTGGCACAGAGATGGAGGTCAATGCTGTAAAGGAGAAGAGAGGTTTTAACAATACTCACGCTTATGCCTGTAAAGTTAACAGCGGAGGAAGTTGTGATTGTTGCCCAACTACACCAAGCAAAAATCAGCCTCCCAAAACGCAGAAATATGTCGTTGACTCATCTGCTAATCAAAGTGAGCTTTCTTTGAGTGATGTGCAGAAGTATATCATCCGAATTCTCTCGAAGAAAATCAACCAGAGATCCGATCAGCTTGAACTTTAGGTTACTTTTGTAACCCCGGTTCTCTGCTAACAGGAGTGCGGTATCTCACC
>JAAIIK010000044.1:3926946-3940233 GCA_014706435.1 Silurus glanis | reverse complement strand
TTTCGAGAATTCTTTAGGGAAAGCCATGTCCTGTTATTACACAGGTGCAGCATCCACTTCTTTACTATTAATCAAACAATGCTGACTGGGATGTCCATTCTTTTAGATATAATTTTACATCATATTCCTAAATTATGAGGTTCTATTATCTTATTTTAACATCCCTTAGTATGGTTCTTATCCTTCATTTTCTCTCCTTTCCTTAACTGGATTCCCTCCAGTGTATGTTTCTGTCTGTCTTCTTCTTTCAGCTTCTCCCATTAGTGGTCGCCACAGCCGTTCATCCGTCTCCATACCCCCTTGTCCTCTACATCTGCCTCTTGCACACCAACTACCTGCATGTCTTCCCTCACCACATCCATGAACCTCCTCCTTGGCCCTCCTCTTTTCCTCCTTCCTGGTGGCTCCATCCTCAGCATTCTCCTACCGATATACCCCATGTCCCTCCTCTGCACATGTCCAAACCATCTCAATCTCACCTCCCTCACCTTGTCTCCAAAACGTCCTACATGCGCTGTCCCTCTAATAAACTCATTTCTAATCCTGTCCATCCTCGTCACTCCAAACGAGCTACCTCCAGCTCCACCTCCTGTCTATTACTCAATGCCACTGTCTCTAGTCCATACATCGCCACAGGTCTCACCACAGTCCTATAAACTTTCCCTTTTATTCTTGCAGATACCCTTCTATCCCAAATCACACCTGCCTTCTGCCTGGCCAATCAGTATAAATCCTTTTCTACTTTTTTAGTGTCAAACATCTCATACAGCTCCTCATATGCCTTTTTCTTGGCTTTTGCCACATCCCTCTTTACCTTATGCCACATCTCCTGGTACTCCTGCCTACTATTCTCATCACTCTGTCGATCCCACTTCTGTTTTGCCAACCTCTTTCTCCTTATGCTTTCCTGCAATTCCTCATTCCATCACCACGTCTCTTAGTCTTCCTTTCTATTACCAGATGTCACACCAAGTACTTTTCTAGCTGTCCTCCCTCATCACTCCTTCAGTTCCAGCACCTCTTCACCACCACTGAGCCCCTGTCTGACCTCTTCCCTTAATCTCTCACTACAGTCTTCCTCCTTCAGTTTCCACCATCTTATTCTTCTTTTAGTCCTCACTCTCCTCCTCTTTTTCTTTGCCTCCAAAACCATCCTACAGACCACCGTCCGATGCTGTCTAGCTACACTGTCCACCGCCAACACCTTACAGTCTCCAATCTTCTTCAGGTTGCATCTCCTACATAGAACATAGTCCACCTGTGTGCACCTTCCCCCCGACTCTTATACGTCACCCCATAATCCTGTTTCTGTCTGTCTTAATGAAAAATCAATAAATGAAGTTACAGTGGTTTGAAGCAAATAATAATCACTGTGCTCACAGTGTTTTGCTTTAATCTATTAAATATCAACAGATTTTGGTTACTGCAACAATCCAAAGATGTTGAAATATTTTCCCGAGCTAAGTTTCCAATGGAATCAAAGCTTCAATTTCCCCAGTCCTAAAAACAGTGTTACTCATCAAGTATAGGAAAACCCCCTGGGTTAGTCTAATTCTTTATGCATCTCTACTAAAACAAGGAAACCTGCAACTATGAAGTCCAGTTTGTTTTGATGTTTGATTTAGAGATGGCACAAATAGCAGATTTTTTTTCACTACATTTATTCATTGCAAAACATTAAGATTTGTCATCTTCAGCAGCTGTTGTATCCGGTGACGTTTCAAAGCTGCTGAGTGGCGGGCGTCGAGAGTCAAAGGCAGAGAAGAAGTCACTGGCAAAGGAGAAAACATCCTGAGGCTTTCTTAACAGCACCATTTGTAGGAAGTCAGCCAGTAGTGCTTTAATCTCAGGGTGCTGTCTGATATAGGAGGAGTAATCAGCCTTCATTTCTTCCTGCAATTAAGAGAGTAAGAGGAAAAGAACGATTCTTAGTGTGTGTTTCTAACATGCAGAACTATTTTGGGATAGCGCTATTCTCTTCTGCTGGAGGAGAATCTGACAGTTTTAATGTTGCACCAATTTTATAATCTGTTCCTGGTGACTATATTTTAATTTTATTGCTGATGACAGACGTTTATTTACAAATCAGGCTAATTCGAATACTCTTTTCAATATTTCAACTCACTGACTACACTAACAATTTCCTTTCTGGAAAATCCTTGTCACCATCTATAAAGTACACCAAATGTGGAGCAAAACATGACCAATTGTCAAATATCTGTGGCACATGACAGCTAGAATAACTGTCATTACTCTGCAATCTGATTAGTAATCCAGTAGGTATTCTGCTTTACACCAATAGAAGTGTAGATGAACAGTATTCTAGGGTTGGAAGACTTTTTTCGCATGTTGGTTTCATATTAGGCAGTAGTGCTATGCAGTATGTGGTTTCTTATTGGTGGTATATATTCCTGTTGCTCTCATTTCTCATTTTACTTGAAGGATGTATTTCCTTCTAATCATGAATAGCTACCTTTTTGTCAATAAACTTCGAGTACAGCTCTATGTCCTCTTCCCAGACAAGGGGCTTCTTCACATAGACTGACTTATGAGCTCTCTCATCTGAAAACAAACAAACAAACAAACAAAAAAACCACCATTTTGATTTCATTTTTCTGGCACAGGTACTGTATAATCACTGGAAAGAAAGTAACTATATACAGACCTTCACTCGTTACAGGAGGAAGATGTAAGAGGTTCATTGTTACCGATGAGCCCACCTGTACTCTTTTGGCTAAATGTCTGGAATAAAAAAATTAAATAAAAAAAAAAATGCTAATATGTATTGGGTACTATATTTCATTCTGCGACAAATTACAATATGTAGACTTTCTGACATACTTTTTATAGTAACTGAACAAACCTAAAGTTGTATTCCTTAATCAAAAACAAGAAAGAGGTCCTACCCATCTGGCAGGAAGTAGCAGTGCCAGGTTGCAGGGGTTTGCAGGGGTTCTGCTGAGGAGACAGTCCTCTCAATACCAAATACCTCCACCATCTCTTTGCCCACTTCCTGTTTCGTGACCTCCAGCTCCCTCTGAATTACGGTGAGACAAAAATGATTCGTTTAAAATGATTACTCTTATAATAAATTAGCAAAGCACCTAACAAAACAATACCAAGACAACATCCTGGAAAAGTATAAATCGCTGTGAACATCCCGATCCCAAACTCTGAACAAAAAAGTAATTGAGCAGGTAAGGGTTGATCTACAGACGACTATGCCTTACCAAGGGTAACTCTGACTATGGTGGTACAAACACAATGTTTCACTGCCAGTTGGAATGTTTTTCTCAGGATGATGAGCATTCGATTAAAATTTGACGTTTTTGCCATCACCAAAAAGTTACATTCGGGTCAAATCAGATAAAAGAGCCTTTTTTTTAAAGATTTTTCATATGGGGTTTGATATGGCTCACCAATCTTTCACATAGCATTATGTTTTTTAGGCTGTCCATGTGCACGTCTTTGTGTCTGGCTGAGATTCTTGTATTAAGTTTTCAAACGTATTTATCCATCAAGGGTAACTCTGGTTTTATTTGTCATAAACATAAAAAATGATTAGGAACTGATCCTTGTATTTTAGTCCGTGCAAACAACATCAAATTAAACATACCATATCAGTCAACATACAGTCATTACATGCGTACTTGCCAAACATGATGGAACATAACAAATGAAATTACAATAACATACAGAGAAATGGTTGTGTACAGAACCTGAGAAGGAACATAATAAAAGCTGGAAATGGAATGAGCTACAACTCTTATGGGATGGTGCTTTTCTTTGGACAAACGAAGACTGAACACTCCACAAAGAATAGAAGCAATAGAACAAAAACAATCCAATATAATTACGTACGTAGGTCGACACGCCAATCTGGGTGTCGGCATCAAATGACAGGAATGTCAAATTTTCTGGAACTTTCTTCTGTTGAGCCAAAATGCGCATGATCAAGAGGTTGGAGGTCTCAGATACGAAACCTTGTAGAGTAAGCAGAGGGAAGGTGAATACTTGATTCTTCACTTCCTACAAGAAAGCAAAAAATCAGCTATCCAACTTTGGTCTTCCTGGATATTTTAATTACTCTTAATTATTATATTTTTATAATAAAAATAGACAAAAACATACGGACACCAGCTATAAACCTGCTATAATCTTACTGTAAAATTTTGCTTAGGTCTCATGCAAACACATGGAGAGTGACAGTTTTAGAAATTAGAAAATGAAACCACCGTTCTTACGTCTTTTTGCGAGATGACTCTGTTCACCACTAGATGACTGCCTTGCTTTACTATGTGCATCTTTTTGTCCAGTGTGTGTTCCTGTAGCTGCAGCATTGACAGCACACAAGCACACAACAGTGAATAAATAAGCTTTTTGTCTGAATATCAATTATAGTAATGAGACAGACACAGACAGACAGACAGACAGACAGACAGATAGATAGATACCTTCATATATTCCTCGTGAGTCTCCTCTAATGTTTCAAGACTCTTGGATACATAAGCTGTCAGCAGTAGGTAAAAGTTCAAATAAATTATAGTAAAAACGATCGCACAGAATGCAAAAAATAATCTCAGCTATGTAAAATGTATTCCAAGAAGAGACCATGGTGCTGTGCTAGACTCACACATAATCGAAGTGCCACAGGGGATGTTGTCGATTGCTCCATGGCTGTTAGCATGTACCAAGTAACAAGGTTCATCATTATAGATGGCATTCTTTACAGTAACACAGAACTCTCCTATATCTTTGCCAGTTTCTGAAACCGTCACCATAGAGTCCATGAACAGGCACCGATCTATATCTTCAGGTCCTGAAAGATATAAGAAAACCTCAAACAAAAGGTTAAAAAAAAAGAATGTCACTGCAGTGCTCCTAAACCCATGCCACCAAACACATTGCTAGTGGTGGAATGAACAGTCACATACTGAAGTACAGTGAATTTCTTTTTCTTTCAGGCTTGAAGCTTGGGGCAGTGGGCATTAAAGGGTCCATATATCTCATAACATTTTAGTAGTATGCTAGAATCTAAGCTGACAAAATGTCAGGAGAACATATACAAATGACAAATGTTTCCACTTAAATCCTCAGTTGTCTTTTTGCAACTATAATACCACAATGTCCATCAGGAAAATGTCAATCTATATACACTGTCTGACCAAAAGTATACGGACACCCAGTTACATCAAATTGCCAAATCCATGTTTAGATTTCAGTCATTAAAATTTAAATAATAACAATCAAAATAACTTAAAAACTCTTCAAGAATATATATTGACAGAGGGCCATGATTCAGGAAGGTCAATAATGACGTGACTTGCCAAAGTGGCCTGTACAGAACCCTGAGCCCATCCCTTTGAACACATTCATGTTCAGGTCTCATCACCCAACAAGTGCCTGATCTACTACTTCTGAATGACTTTAATCAGCAAATCACTGCAGCCACTACTATCCTTCCCAGGTGAGTAAAGGTTCTAAAAACTGGACTAATTCTCACAGTTTTTATACATTGCCATTCCATTTACGTTGCCGGTATTTAGCAGATGCCCTTATCCAGATCGACTTACAACCGAGCAGTTGAGGGTTAAAAGGGCCTTGCTCAAGGGCCCAACAGTGACAGCTTGGTAGTGCTGGGATTTAAACTTGTGACCATCCAATCCAGAGTCCAATGCCTTAAAAACTGAGCTACCACCTTCCTAACAGTATGCACAGATCTGATATAATTTACCAAACTGTAAATTATTGCTTAGTATTACAGAACTTTGTTTATAATCTCACACTGGAGAAAACTGCTTCTAATTGGTGCGACATGTTAAAATAAAGCAAAGAAGCTCAAGCAGATGTAGACGATGGAGAAGATGAAGACTTCTGTCATAAGCAGATGGTAGCTGCTCCAGACTAATCCTGATCACTGATCTCAGAACAGGCAGTTCTGATGATGGACAATCTCATACGGGATACTAGAGACAAAGTATTGAGATGCTGCTGATTGTTGCTGGTGATAAAGGTCACTTACTGATGCTGGAAAGGAACTCTAATGCTTCCTTCGAGGCTTTCGGTCCTTTTTCTGTCTTTTCCTGCATTGTTGCATTTTCCTTCGTATCTTTCAGTGTAAACATGACAACAACCAATGCAAGTGTCCTGGATACAGGAAGCGGATATGTGCAGCTGTATTACAAAGGTTAATTTTGTCGCTTAGACCCTATTCAGCTAACTTGCTCACTGTGATTTGTGCCAATTAGCTGGTTTAAGGAAGCTCGGCAACACAGCTAAAAGTGATTACAAGAAATACAAAGTTCGCACATGAAGTCACGCTCAGGATATAAACAAGCCCAGAGACTTTGGTTGCCATGGAAACGATGATGTATTTTACCGTACGTGCAGTTGTAGCCGCACGCTTAAAAAAAAAGCGTTATACCTCAGAGCAGCGGGTCTGACTCCAGGGCCATGATGTATTACCACACGAAATAGATTATAATGTTATAAAATTGGTATGAAATAACATTACAATGCCATAACACTGAATTCACGATGAAACACTGCCAATAGGATACGTCCACAATGCGTTATACCAGGCAGTCGTTGCTGTTATCGTAAAGCTCATAAAAGCACCGCAGGCACAATAACCTCAAAAGTTTTTCGGTTTATTGTTCAAAGAGGGAAAAAAAAGTACATTTATCACCAGTACCATTGTTCCACAAAAGGCTAACAATTAAAGGCTAAAATCATCAACGAACATCACCATGACAGTAGCTGTAGTACTAGGTTAGCTTTGCAGAGAACAATACATACACATTTGTAGGTACAACCAGATATGTGGACAAAAATATGTGGACACCGATTATGATTATTGCATTTCATAAACAGGTGCATTAAATCAAGCACAATGCCACATCTCCATAATCACTGGCAGTGGAATGAATACCGAAGAGCTCAGTGTCGTTAAACATGGTACCTACAACGCATTTGATAGAAGTCAGACAATGTAATTTCTGCTCTGCTAAATCTCTCCTGTTCAAATGTATTGGACATTTGGGAGCCTCCAAGAGCAGCAACGTAACCAGAAAGTGGAAGGCCATGTAAAATTCGACCGAACAGGGTGGCCAAATGAAAGTTGCTTCTAGAAGCAACATCAGGACTAAAACTCTGCCAGGAGCATGGGATGGGTTCCCTGGCCAAGCCGATGCTCACAAGCCTAATATCACCATGCATAGTGCCAAGTGTTTATTAAAGTAGTGTATAACTTTGAAGAAGTGAGAACATGTTTAATTTCACAATTCACTGATTTCACAGGCTGATACATTTGTTGTAGTGGCCTGCACACAGTCCTGACATCAATCACCCTGAACACAATTGGAATGATCCGTTTGTATAGAGAATGTTCCACTGTATAGAGTGAATGTGGTCAGGAGTAGTCTCTTTTGTTGGCTTTACAGCTATCCAACCAATTGTAATTGTAATCTTGTAATAACAGATGGGCTACAGTAAGTAGGTGTATACATACAAAATGTGTACATTGTAGATATACCTAATGAAATGGTGAAGTGGCCTATGCATGTTGGAATTAGGTAGATATACATAAGTAGTGCCTACTGGTTATATAATTCAGTTTAGATTGATGCCTTACTGTCCTGTGCAGAGCTAGTAATGTTTATATTTTCAACTTTTTAAATATAGAAACGAATCTAAATCAGAATAGAAATAGCTCAAAAATGTATTTTTGAAAAAATATCTGGGAAAAAAAGTCATCTTTGCCTCATTGTTCAACCAACTGTATCTTAGTAATGCCCATATACAGCTTAGTATCAGTGTGCAAACTCTACTCTTGCTGCCATTTTACTTCACAGTCACACATGTTTCTGTGTGGGAGTTCTTCCTGGATCGGTACAGGAATACAAAAGGGGGAATTAGAGTGGGTCTTTATTGGTTTCTTCCTCCGAATCTAAGCACTGATCCTGGCACCTATCGGCTTTTGTAAATGTCCTTTCTTCTGCGTAGCTCCTCTAAAACCCGGGCCCTGTATGAAGTCCAGTCCTCATCTTGGTTCTGCTCCAAGCCCAGAGCTTGGTGAAGATCTAGAGTATGGCTCCTTAAAAACGGATTGTATTGCTTCTCTTCTTTCAGTGTAGATGGGCTCTAACATGAGAGAATGTTAGTTTTTTTTTTTTTATTATAACATTTAATGAAATTTACGAGGTTATAGTAGCAAAGACAGCAGAAGACTAACTCACCGTGCACAGTCGTTGACCTCGTTGTTGCAAGACCCACTGTAACTTCTGTTCCCGTGACACATTACCAGGCTCCACCTCAGCAGCAAACAGCAAGTTATCTTCAGCATACTCATGGCCTGAGAAAATGCAGGTTATATAATTCAGTTTTGCAACATATATTACATCACTTGCCCTTGAAATGTAAGATTCAGATATAACCTGGACTCTACATGAACGAGTGCGTACATCGCTGGAAGATAACAGAAAAGCTATTAAAGTGAAGTTACATGCATTACATTCAAGCCCTACCAGGCCAGAGCAGAGTATCATCATTCAGTGAGCCAACTGTGTCCAGTGATGATAACATTGTTGAAGCGGTGCCTTCAAACATTCGCCCTAAAGAAGGACAAAATGTTATAATGACCCTCATGGCTTGGAACAGTCTTAACAGACATTGCCATTTCTACAAAGCATTTTGTTTCACTCTAAACATGTATAAAAATTTACTAGTAATCCTACATTCCAATAGAACAGCTACATAACTGTAATGCGTATATTAACAGTTAACTAAAATGCTATATTTAATCGAATGTAGTTACGAACATTATCATACAATCATCCAATACAGATTGGGCTTCATTTATTTTATTGCAAATTTCTGTAAAACATATTTTGTATTAATAAACTGAAGGACAAAACAAACCCAAATTTTCTCATTATAAGCTCTATGTGCTAAGACTTTTCTCTGTGGCAGCAGGGGCATGGTCAAACATCAGCTGTAGGTGGAGAAAAAGTGCACGAACTGGCAGGTAACAAACAACGAGTCTCACCTTTGTAGTAGTAGAGGAGCATGTAGTTAATTGGTATGTTTGGATCTTTGCCATCCTCAGACTTACCACATCCTGAGAGAAAAAGCAGGTCTCCTGAGAAGAGGCTGTTGGGACCACCAAAATTTCTGCCATCTAGCAGGTAAATCATATGACCCACAGTATGGCCAGGGGTGTAAAAAGCCCTAAACTGCAGCCGTGTCCCAACGTCTATGATGTCTTTGTCTGTTAGAGGGCTAGAAATCCCAATCAAACAGCTAGGAGTTATATTTAGCAACATTTCAAACAAATACCATTACAAAGCACAACAGTGTCAGTCATAAAATTGTTGTGGTACTTTGAGGATCTTTAAAGCACAAATATGAGGTTGATTGTCAGCATCTTGTGGTGAAATACACTTACTGTGTAAGACCAGGAATGTTATCCAGAGCATTTCCATACACCCTACATGAGCTGTGGTGCCTCTTTAGCACGCTGTTTCCTCCACTGTGGTCCCTGACACAGATACACATGTACACATACGTTCTGTGTGTTTACATAAGATAATCATGCAGGAATTTTAAGCTTGTGAGAGAGATCATTAGTTTACATTCCACATTACTGTCCTACAAGCTCATTTTTCAGTATTTCACCGACCTTGACTTGGTTTATCATGGCTTAGATTAGAAGACTCAAAAACTATAAGACAGCAATTTCAGCAGCTCCTCGTTTTACTCACCAGTGTTTGTGCGTACAAAGAATGGCTTGTAATGTCACCCCTTCCTTTTCCAGACAACTCTGTGAGAAGGCAAAGAACCAAATTCTGATTAAAAAATAATCTGTGTGCACAAGCAAAAAAAGATCTCATGTGTGTGCCTAAAATCTTCAATAATTCTACTTTACCGGGTTATAAAAAATACAGAAAGGAAAAACTTTTATCAAATTCCAGTGATTTCATTACAGAATTCAAGAGGAAACCAAAATGAAATAGATCTAGGAATTTAAATGCTTTGGAAAACCTTTGTCAGAAAGAAAATACGTTTTATTCCAAACTGTGTCCTCCAACCTTTTAAGTGGAAGCGCAGACTTACCTGGACAGAGCGTGGATCAGCAGGGTCCACCACCACGGCAAGATCTGATGCTGTGTCAATGATCACATAGCTGTAGTTGTCAGACAGGATGGGTAATGGAATGATCTTGACACCTACAATAACACAAATAGAATGACAGAAAATAATCTGTTATTCAAGTATATATGCTGGTATAAGCCTGTGTTAAATATGCACTAATAAATGTACAACCAATGTTTTTGTGAAAGCTCAAAGCTCATAATCTGGAAATAAATGTTATTATGAAAGCTCTGGAAGTAGATCTCACTGTATTTAAAATAATAGGGTTCTATAAATGTGCTCGTTCTAAAACGCAATAGTATCTATAGCAAAACCCCATGAATGTGGACTTACTTAGCTCGTAATCTAGGCCTAAATGGATAAATAGATTTTGATAGAATAGAAGCTATTTAACTAAGAAAAAAATATAATGGATGACATGATGACGCTTTCTGTAAGAAGATATTTATTTCACATTCACAGAAAGAATCTCAAATGACAGCACTCTGTAACATAACTATGCTACAGAAGGATTTTGTTTCTCAGAACAACTAAGTATAATAACCAAGAGAGAGATTAAAAAAAAAGAGAAAGTGGAGAGACAATTAGAATAAAACAGAAGATGAGATACTGCAAGTCATCCAATCTTGCAATCCCACCACCTGCTCTCTGGACCCAATCCCATCAACTACGCTTCAGAGCATCTCACAAGATCTCTTGCCCCTCATCTCCACATTCATCAATGGGTCCTTAACATCAGGCCATGTGCCAACTACCTTCAAGCAAGGGCCTGTCATTCCCATCTTGAAGAAACCTGCTTTGGATCCATCAGACATCAACAACTACAGACTGGTATCACTCCTTTCTTTCTAAATCTCTGGAACGCACTGTTTTTCACCAACTGCCTGTCTATCTATCACATGACAACCTCTATGATCCGAACCAGTCTGGCTTCAAAGCGGCACATTTCACAGAGACGGCTCTTTTGGCTTTTTCTGAGAAACTGCATGCTGCTCGATCAGCCAAGCTGTCATCTGTACTTATCGTCCTTGATCTTGTAGCAGCATTCGACACAGTCAACCACAAGACTCTCTTACTGTATCTACCCTCAGGAGCCTCGGTATCCACAGAACAGCATGGGAATGGTTTGCTGCCTACCTGGAAGGTCACTCATACCCGGTAACATGGACAGGGTCCACATCTGCCCCACACAGACTCTCCACTGGTGTCCCACAAGGCTCGGTACTTGGTCAACTTCTTTTCACCCTTTATACCCACTCTACTGGTGAAGCCATATCCTAACATGGGTTTTCTTACCACTGCTATGCTGAGGAAACTCAACTCATCTCCCTCAGATACCACAGCTTCCGCTCGGTTGTCGGCATGCTTGACGGACATATCTTCACGGATGAGTGCTATTTCGAGTCTGGACTACTGCAACTCTCTGCTGGCAGATCTTCCTCTGAACGCTATTCGCCCACTGCAAATGATCCAAAACGCAGCTGCGTGACTTGTGTTCTCCCACACCACCCCACTGCTGCGTTCCCTTCACTGGCTTCCAGTAGCAGCACGTATCAGATTCAAAACACTGATGCTTGCCTACAAGGCCAAAAATGGGATCAGTACCATCCTACCACACTGTCTGAGATCCTCCAGCACTGCTCGACTGGTATCACCTTCACTCAGAATGAGAGGTAAGTATACTTCAAGGCTCTTCTTTGTTCTGGCACCAAGGTGGTGGAATGAACTTATTTCAACATCCCCTAGATCCGAACAGTGGAGTCCCTGGCTATTTTCAAGAGACGGTTGAAGACCTACCTCTTCCTGAAACAGATCAATTAGCACTTTCCAAGTTTGCTTTGTAAAAATCAGGAGTTGTAGTCTGATTTATCTTAATCTAGGTGTACCATTGTAGATTTTTCCATTGCTAGAGACTCAAAGCACTTTTGTACGTATGGTAGACGCCTGGAAAAGGACGTCTACCATATGCCACAAATGTAAATTAGGGAATTTGTTGCTGCTGTAATGCAAGTAATAAGAGAATAAAATTTGTCTCTTGGCTGCTCTACTACATTAAATACCATTATGCATGCCATTTTTAACAATACACAGTATTGAAAATTATAGACCAAGGCAACTATTACTCCTCACCATTAATTGTTGTGGGCTCCGTTCTAGAGTGACCAGTTGGGTACTTTTCCCTTGCTTTTCTCATCTGGCGTTTGTAAAACATGTAGCCAAGTTTGGTCCGTGTGTATAGAGAGTACCTGGACAAAAACAAACCCTCATGATGTTAATACTGTGTTAGCAATTGTTGTTCGTCTTGACTAATTGATAAATTAGTGTTTTCCTCAAAGTGTGTGATGAAGCAGTTCAAAAAGATACTAGATCAAAAAAGATCAAATCTCGGGAAGAAGCACACGCTAACCCCACAGTCCATGGTTGGTACTTGTGTGATAAGGAAAAGTTAGCCACTGAGCAAGAATTAGCAAGAATTAGCAAAATATTAAAGAATTTAATAAGTGCATGACTGAAAGGATACTACTATACTGAGTGTGGTGGGGAGTTCATGTACTTGGGATAAAAAGACAGTTTTGGGAGCAATAAGGACACAGAGGACTTCATTTAAACCATAATCATTTAAAATCACCTTCATTGATAAATAATGGCCTTAAATTCCTTAAATTGACTTACATAAGATTTCACTAATAATATTTTCTACCTTTTAAAACCAGATCTACAGTTCATAGCTTGGTCATGTGTGACCAGATGGGCATTTAAACTGATTCATAACATAATACTATTTTCTGCAGGTTTTTGCTCACAGATTTGTATACTGTACATCTGATGTTGAAGTGTCATTAAAATTCCAGGGTTGAAAGTATGATAGAAATACCCACACTTTTTAGTTTTGGCCCATAATGGCAATGTATTGATTTTTTTCTTGTTGTTAAATATACAAGGACATAAAAAAAGCACTTCTATACAAAGATCTGTAATGGGTGGGTGGGTGTGTGTGTGTGTGTGTGTGTGTGGTTGGGTGGATTTTGGTGAGTCTCATTGTGTGTGTGGGTGGGGAGGGAGGTTCATATTGGTGGGTCTCTCTCTGTGTGTGTGTGTGTGTGTGTGTGTGTGTGTGTGTGTGTGTGTGTGTGT
>JAAIIK010000044.1:3898305-3917647 GCA_014706435.1 Silurus glanis | reverse complement strand
TATATATATATATATATATATATATATATATAAAAAAATTATTTATACATTTTATTATTTAAACATAAAACTTGGGCACAAAAAATCCTGCTGAACAGATCAAGGTTGATTTTTGTTTTGTTTTTTAGAACATGACTGCACTTTTACTTCTAACTTACAGACACAGGGGTAAAAGGGAGGCTTGTGAGAAAACGACCGTTTATAGCTGCTATAAGGTAAGTGATAAACAGGAACTAAATTGACTCTTGACTCCGCACAACATATTACACACGTAACGGCTGCAACATGCGACATCTGTAAAGCTCTTTAACAGATAAAATGTTTGAGTGACCAAAATTAAAAACCAATTAAACCACTTTGGACGTTGAGGTGTTTCAGGAGAACATCATTCACTTTCCACACGTTTCGTTTGCAGCCCCGCCGTCCGGTTTTATTCCTCAGCTAGCTGGACGGTTACCTCACACCTAAACTATTGGCTTTAAATATTCGTATTCAATTTATAAGTATAAAAATACACCATATATTTAACGTTTTGAAACGAACAAACGATAAGTACTGCTATTATTAGCCAAAAACACTCACCCCGTGATTAAACCGCTGCTTCTTCTGTTTCTCTGTTGAATAGCGTTATGGTGAATTACTGCCACCACCTGGCTCGGAGTGCACATGAGCCGTGTTTTATATACAACAGTGGTGTCAAAACTCAATCAAAGAGAAGCCAAAATTAAATACTGCCTCTAAATACAGGGCCAAACACTCACCATTTAATGAACAAGACAGACAGGATACCGAATAAAGTGTAAAAATAAAACAGTAATTAGAAGTACATTCTGCTCTTATGCACATTTGCTCGAGTAGGATGTTTGGCATCGTTTCTAGGCTGTCAGTTCATTAATGTTTGGGGTTCAGTTATGTGCTGTGGAAACTCTCAGGATAAAGTGAAAATCTGCATCAGTGAGATTTGTGTGCTTTTGTTCATCTTCATAAGAGAGAAAAGTTGCTCACACTGATATGTATTTCCAAACATGCAAAGTGTTCGAGCATCCTGAAAATGGAGATGGGATGAAGTGTGGAAACGGTGCAGCGCCTGTTAAAATACAAAAATGATATTACCTCATAGGATGAATATTATGGATCTGCGAGCTTAAATTTGACATGTCTGTATTATAAGATAATGCCCGTCATTCTCGAATCTTTGGGAAAACAGATTCATAAATCTGTTCTCTGGCATTTGGTTAATCATAACCTGTCCATCTGCTTTGTTAGAAAACAAACTCCTTTCTCTATTGACTTTGCTGTTGTTTTTTCTTTTCTTTGACAGCCCAGCTCTGTGTGACTACCTGCCTCTGTTTATACAAATGTCCTAATTTTTTCCATCCAATTGCAAAGCTACAAGGTGATATCAAAACGTTTCGTGTCTGGCTCTGTTAACAAGAAAGTACTTAATTTGTCAACGTTTACAAACTATCACTTTCAAAAAAGTCCCCCTGCATAGCAATACGCAACTCCCAGCGTTCCTGCAACTTGTCGAATGTGTCCTGGAAGTCTTCTTTTGGAAGCGTGTCGAGCACCTTCTGAGATTTGCACCGGATCTACGCAGTGGTGTCAAAACATTAGACTTTGAGCTGGATCTTCATCTTCAGGGAAAGGGTAAAGTCCACAGGAGCCATATCTGGTGAGTAGGGTGGGTGCAGAAGTGAGATCAGGTGAATTTGTCTCAGATGATCATCATGCACAAGTTGCCAAATGGTTTAGACATTTTCGGGAGCAAACATCACACACAGATGTTTAACTGTGTTGAGATCTGGAGAGTGTGAACGACGCAGTATGGGATTTAGATTCATAGAACCTATTTATTGAACATCTGTGTCTTGTGGATGGGGGTTTGATCATCCTGGCAGAGATCACTCTTATATGGATAAAAATTGTTTACAGGTGATCATTTAGATAACATTTTATTGATTTGCAGTGATAATTCAGTCTAAAGGGAGCAAAAATTGTGCAAAGCCATAACATGGAAATGCATTACACAGTTTTGATTGGATTCAAATTAACTTAAAATAAATTAAAATAAACTTAAATAGTCTGTGGTGTACAAGCAATGCTCATTTTGTATTTTGGGACCTTATGTGTGCCACGGGAACATTCCCCACATCACGATCAGGCTAAACCATTCATGCAAAGTATTAGCAAATTGAGCATTTGAATCAAATGAGACAATGGTTTCACTTTTGTAGATATTAGACTGTGATGAGGCTGTCCACTGAGGCCTGGATTTCTTGTACTTGCCTTATGGGAGTAGATGATGGTCTTTTTCTGTAGTCCATCCACTTCAGAGTTTGACGTGTTGTGCTTTCAGAGATGCCTTTCTGTACACCACTGTTGTGACTCAGTTACTGTCGCCTTCCTGTCAGCTTGGACCAGTCTGTTCAATCTCCTCTCTCAATCTCCAATCTCCTACAAAGACAATCAATCCAGCATGTGTGGCACCAACAACCAAGCCACTGTCAAAGGTATTTCTTCCCTGTCCTGCTATTGTATTATCATCATTATTTCCTTTTGAAATGTAGAATCCCTAAACATTATATTCGACACAAAGCCTACTATAGTTCTGTTCACAATGACCTCACAACCACCTTGTTACTTACAGATAATCGTATTGCACTCAGAGCATCAGCTCCCTTTTCTGACTTCCACATGACTCTAATCCACATGCTTGAGCTTCACCCCAGAATTTTCCTTTTAGGGTAAATGGTGATCGAGAACTGAGAAAAGAATGTAAAATCAATACATTTATAGATGCAAAACGAGAAATTCGTTTAATTATGAATTCATTCGTTTGTGACTGGAATTTGACTGACACAGTGAGCACAACATTAACGCTCCATGTGTGAAATAACAGAGAGTACTGATGTGATGTGAAACCCTGTTGCACCTCATCAAGCCAGAATTAAAGAATAAAAAAATAAGTAACTATTTTCTAATCATAGGCAATTAATTACAAGCGCAATAGTACCCTTAATAATAAAAAAATTGTGCCGTACTAAATAACTAAAATAATAACAACTTTGTAATCGTTTTAATAATTATAATGGGGATTATGTTTGTTTTAATGGAAACTGTAATTGTCCCTTTGGGTTTCCAGTCATTTTCTGCCTTCCAGTGGTGGCATGTTATGTATAATGCATATAATTAAGCTCCCATGGACTCATAAAACACCTGTGGCAAGTTGATCACATGTTGGTATCTCCTGGCCATCATCAAGCCACTATTAGGCAAACCTGCGCTACACGATTTTGACCAGCAGAGGTCACTAATTCACACTTTGTTGAAAAGCTTCGACTAATGAACTTCCAAGCAAGTTTCATCTTCCCCATAACTAGGCACATGATATAATTTGCTAAATAATATGTAATATATTACTCTTTGATCAATAAATACAGACATTACTATTTATATAAAATTAGCCAAACACTAACCACTGCTGGAACAGCTACTTTTTCGTTTTTTAGTTTTAAGGCAGTTGGAAACAACAGATTTGTGCATTACCGCCACCTACCGCTACATCAGAAATACCACACCAAAGGGAGGTGCTGAGCATCATTTATTTATTTATTTATTTTATTTAATTTAATTTAATTTTATTTTTATTTGTGACTGTAAGTTTGTCTTTTCTGTCTGTTTCCTATCTTTTAATTAATTTTAAACAAAAATATATGACATTTTTTAATAGTTCCACCCCAGTAACATACTTAACAATGCAGAAGTGATAGAGAATGAAGAAGAAGATGAGTGGTGGAAGCTGCAATTACAATTACTAACTGGTGTAACATTGGCAAGAGGCAAGGTGAGTTAGTTACAACGTGGTAGTCATTTGTATATGTATAATTTATGGTTTTGCAATATACATGTTCTTTCTTTAATATTTGAACACTTTTCATTGGTTATTGTTACCTGTCTAATATGAGGCCCATGGCAATTCTTTCCAATGAGTCTCAAATTCATTATATAGTGGGCAATGTGTCATTTGGGGTTACCAGAGAATTCCCCAGCTGACACTTTCTGGCATGTAACACAACTAGTGTACATTATCAGAAATGCCCAGCCGATAAAAAAACGATCATTTAAGGTTTAAGGGTTTCATCTTATCCTAGAAACCCTACCCTATAGGATTAATATGATTTGTACGGAAAACACTTTCCGCCACTATGCTATGCACTTTGCTATGTTACAGCAACACCTATCCAGAATCATAGATTTAAATATTTTTCTATACCCCAAGCTACTGTGTCCCCAGAATGAGCAGATGAATGAGATGGGGACTATCCACAACCCTAACTCTGTGTTTGATTAAAAAAATATATCAGTATCATCAGAGAATGTTTGTGAATGTTCCCTTGCATGCATTTCCCTGTGACCTGCCGAAGTCTACGAAGACCTGATGTGTACTTCCTTGAATACTATTGTGTTCATTAGATTCTGACATGACTGGCAGGGGAAGTCTGCGATATGTCTGTTTCAGGGTACCCACTACCAAGAGAAATAGTAGAGTGTTATGTTTTCATCATGTCTTTGTAGGTTTCTTCAGGAGAGACTCAACTTCTTTTGATCGACTCCTATGAGGTCTGTTCCGTGTAAAGCCCGCCTTGGAAAACCTCTGCATGACCCTGGCCACTGTACTGTAACTCAGTTACAGGGTGTTACCGATCTTCTTATAGCCTCGGCCATCTTTGTGTAGAGCAACAATTCGAACTCTTACATCCTCAGAGTTCTTTGCCATGAGGTGCCATGTTGAACATTTTAACTGCTTTAATACAGGATACTCAAATTTGTATGTATGCTGTCAAGCAGACAAAAACATGAACATGATGAATAGGACATGTGGCTTTGCATGGTTACATGACGTACAGATGTTATCACTTAAGGTGTATTCACATTTGTTGCCAGTTATTTGGACAGTAATAGCTGTATGTTGAGTTATTTTCAGAGGACAGTACATCTATACTGCTATACAAGCTGCACATTTACCACTCTAAAATATATCCCAGTTTCATTTTTATAGTATTGTCCCTCGAGAAATGAAACTGGGATATATTTTAGAGTGGTAAACGTGCATCTCTCCCTGTGAGCATCACTGGAGTCACAGCATGCAAAAATAAAATCCTCCTTGCAAAATTGTGTTGTGGTTTTGTTATAGTTCTATACAGGGTCGTATTTATTTATGTATTTTTTTGTGTGTTTGTGTGCTCAAGATAAAGAAACGTAAAGACTCTCTGGTTCCGCTCGCCAAGAGTTTAATGCTTCATTTTATACATTTGAAGTTTTTAATGCAACCAAAATAAATTATTAAAAAAATACAAAGGAACCAAAAGAAAATACACGCAAGTAATACACACACTCCGCAATTAATATGCCCCAAGCATTCACATTAATCACTTTGAACTCATGTTTGTTAAATATATATAATCTATGTATTTATATATAGTCATGACTTCTGTACAGAGGAAATCAGGCTATTTTTTTTTTTTTTTTTTTTTTTTTAGTTTACCAATACAGGCCACTGTGGAAATGTTTTATATTATACAGTCAAGTTTTGTGAGCAGCCATAAGGCTTAAAGCGACATGTTACATGCTTTGGCTGTTGTTTCTCAACAACAGGATTGAAGGTGGTCTTTCTACAACGGATGCGAGAAAACAGGTCAGAGCTTCATGTGCTTGATTTGTTTCAAGACTTCACATTTATTTTCATAGGAGCAGAAATCAAGAGGGTTGGAAGTCAAAGGTAAGTGGGCAGAATAGAACAGCAGGAAACAGTCACAGTAATAAAGGGGTTTAACATGGGACACTGTCTAAACCCAGTCCTAATTATTGTAGTTCCACAGGGCTGGAAAGAAGCAGCATTTAAACCAAATCCCAAACAGCCTAAAATAAAAATAAAAATCTGTTGTGTAAGATTGCAAAAAGCAGAATGAATGGAGATGAACTGCACTGCTGGAAAGGCCAGGAGGAAGATAAACTTGGGCTACCTCTAAAGGACCAGTGGAGCGTGAAGTTTAATGCATTTTGCTGCTCTAACACTGGAAAGCAATTACAAACTGAGGCAAATATCAGTGCCATTATACCCAACAAAATCCAACAGGATAAGCGTGTAATGGAGCCACTGATCCCTGCTATAATACAGTCGAACTGTGTCGGGAAACACAGGAAAAAAACCCCTAATAAACTACATCTAAATATACACAGCAGTACTTTCAAATGGTCAGGGATTTTCAAAGAGTTGTTCTAGGCCTCTTTATTTTGCATCTGAGTGTACCATGATTAAAATGTTTATATACACTCAGGAAGTGAAAAATGCAATTCTAATACATACCTGTAAGGTGCATACAGCGACTGGCAGCCACTAACAAACATGTTCTCTCAAAGGGCAGAATCATAGCAATCAGAGATTTACTTTCCATCTATTTACTAGTCAGCATAAAGAATAAAATAAGGGATGGCACATAGGGGAAAAAAGAAAAGGAATATGCCAGTGAAAGGAAACCAATAAAAAAAAAAGTAAAAACCGAAAAAATAAGAAGGCGGCGAAGAGGATGAGAAAAGTAAAAAAAAAAAAAAAAAAAAAAAAAAAGTAATTCAACACTAGCTTTCCTCCCTTGCAGTAATACTAGAATGCATTTTCTAGCAGGTGAATCAGTTTTCCTTTATTCCTTTGAAAAACACCTGCGAATGCAAACTTTAGACTTCAAATTAAACATAGAGGAGAGGAAAAAGATTTAATGCAGCATATTCGGGTCATTTCTGGTTAGAAGCAGTGCACTTGATTGTTCAAGTCAATTTAATCGATGAAAATGGCAGCTTTCAGAGGGGGGGCGTACAGGATATGTACAATAAATGTGACATTGGCTCAGAGGTGCTACAGCACTCAGACCGCAACACGTGCAGCAGAAAGCTGTCAGTTACAGGTCTTCTCTTGTAAACAGGTCCTGTCAAAAGCTGTCCCTGCATGCTCAAGATTTGGGAAGAAGATCTCAAAACAGTCTAAAATCCAGACTTTCTACTTAAGACCTTATAGCCAAACCACATGCAACTACGCTAAACAAATATCCCACCAGTCACACAGACACGTACCAGAGATATGCTGTTGTATCTCTTGCGTCTACTCACCCCATGCACACTGCACACAAAAAAAAAACAAAAAAAAAAACAAAAAAAAAACAAAAAAACCTGCTCTGTCGCCCCCTCGTGGTTATAATAAGACGTGTATACAAGCTCACCCTCCCTTTTTGTGCTACATCAGAATACTGGTTGTTTCAACATAATTAATAAAAAAAAGTGCTAAATGCATTTGTATGTAAAAAAAAAAAAAAAAATGAAAAAACTAAAAAAATAATACAGATGAAATCTAAAACTATTTCACAGCATGAACAAACGGTTGGGATTGTGCTTCTGAAAATAACTTCAGGTAGGAAAATGTGCAGTGTGTATTGTATGGCAATTTTTAAAGTGGGGCAGTATGTTACAGAAACTGGATAATAGAGAGAGAGAGAGAGAGAGAGAGAGAGAGAGAGAGAGAGAGAGAGAGAGAGATGTAAGGATCGTGTCTCTGAAGGCTCCTCTCGTGAAGGTCTAACACATTTTTGAACACCCGCTCATGGATTATAAATCATTGTTGTAGCAAAACTGTGTAGTTTTTTTTTCCCTTATAAAAAAGTGTAAAATGTATTGTACATGAATGGAGTGAGCTTAAAGAGAAGGCAGAAACGAGATACATACAGCAAGGTCTCGGTGGTAAATTAGTTTAAAAAATAAAATAAAATAATCTGGTTATGATAATAGAAAGAGTTTACTGTGTCTTATATGTTTTTGCATGTAAACTTGGTAACCAGGCATACTAACTGATTATCAGGCTCACGGCCACATTTGGGCAGTTTTATGACATTCGGTATACGTGAAGGTGTGTTTGTGCACGCTCGTGGGGGGGTGAATAGATGACGCAAAACTGTCAAGCAACACTAATGTTAAAAGAGTTTGAGATTGGCTCGAAAAGTGAAAACGATAAAAGAACACGGAGCAGCATTTAATAAGGAAATGAAGACTGGAGAAGATGCTGGGAGCCGATACGTCGACTTCGACGTGGATGAGAAGAAGCCACAGCTCCTTTTTTTTTTTTTACCCAGCAGTCATTAACAATGAATTTTGTGCAAAAACCTTTGCATGTTTCAGTAGTGTGACATGTCCTCTCCGGCAGTTTTGGTCTCCTGGCTCAGGATTCAAGATGACGCCCGTTCGGTGTTAAATGGTGCATCAGTCCCAGCTCCTAGGCATTACCTCACAAATCACTAAAACTCCACATAGTTCTTCTATCGTCCTCCTCTTCCTCCTCCTCAAAGCGCTTCAGGTATCGCAATATCTCCCTGAGAGACCAGAGTCGATATGAAAGAGGCGTATTCACAGCAACTATTTATTAGAAATTTATTTAGGAATTATGGGACAAAACGGCTTAATGATTATGGAAACAAAAAAAATAATCATCAAACCCGTGCTTGGCTAGCAAAGGGAGCATAGCCTCACTGGAGGTCAGCGGATTAAAGGGAATGAGTGCGAAGGAAAGAGATAAAGATGAAAGATGTGATGAGTAGATGTGTGATTATTTCTCTTCAGGGATGCCAGCGGCGTTCAATGCAGCACGATACTGAAACAAGACGCCACGCACGCTCTTAACAAAGCCTTTTGAGAGAGGAAAGAGCGGGAAGCCGATGTCCGGGTAGCCGCTACGCTCAGGAAGGAAGCTGCGGTAGCTCCGTCTCCGCTTCTTCGGTCTGACAGCCGGCTGAGAATCCTGTGCCGCTTTGCCGCCCTGCTGTGCTGGCTCTGCCCCTTTGGAGCCGTCCAAATCGGAGCTCAGGTTGTGGTCCTTGGATGCACCGAGACCAGAGTCTTCAAGCTCCTCCTCACCTCTGGACTCAGGTTTGCCTGTAGGACTGCTGTGCGCCAGTGCCTCAGGAGCCTCTTCGTCCAGAGGCTCAGCCCGCATGGTGCTGGTGTTTCGAGCGCCACGTTCAGACACGGCCGTGTCCAACTCCAGCCAGGACTCGATTCGGTGCACAAGTCTCCAGCCGCTGGTGCAGAAATGCTGACGGATTTCCTGCTGAAACACCTCAATCGGCTGTGCCAGGAGCTGCGACATGGACTGCACCATCTTGATGAGGGCCATCTCGTTGTAGCAACGACTGTTTTCATAGCCCTCCTGCAGGCCACGGTCACTGTCAAAGCCTGCCTCGTTGTAGTAAGGCTCATTGACCAAAATCAGGCCTGGAGTGAAACATGGTTTAAACAACTTTAGTAGAAATACATTGATACTGCATTGCTGCTGATATAGTGCAGATCCTGTGCACACGATGTGATGTGAACACAGTTTTCCACCCATTTGTTAGCCCCACTGAACTTGTCCATATAAGTTCATTTACATGAGAATCAGTCAAGATGCTACATAAGATCGCTCTTGAACCAACTACGTTGTACATGCTGCTTTGTCCTAAACATATTCCAATTACTTGATAAAGCAGAGCAGTAACTGACCTTGAATAGATATAAGCACCTGCAGGAGACTTGACTTGCTCGTCCACCTCTCTGTGCCCTGAGAATACAAAAAAAATCAGCTATAAAATATAAAGATTAAAACAGGATCAGAAGGTGTAGTGCTGCAACAAATTAAGTTTAAAGCAAAACAAATGGGTTTTTATCATTTCATGGTTATTCTCCTATATTAACTTCCTAGAAATCTTCGAAATCCAGTACCATCTTATTGTACTGTTCAATTTTGCCTCTTATCAGCTCTCCCTCTTTCGTTCAAGCACCTCAACATGAAAGCATTTACATTCTGCCTTACGAAATAGCACATTTTCATCAAATACCCCGATAAACCTGTATTTCCAATAATATAAACAAATAATCTATATTACTTATGAAACTGCTTCCACCACACATTGAGGCTGCAGCTACACTGTGTTTTACTGTAATAAATCCCGATACACGTTCCTTCCCTCTTGGCTGTTGGTACAAACTAGTGTTATGTATTTGGGCTACATTTCTCCAGCTAACGAGAGGGTGTTTAAAAACAGCCGTGACACATGACACACATAAAGGAGTAAAAAGCCAGAAAAAAACAGAACAAGTGGCAGGACTTTTACCTTGCCAATCCATGTGCCTAGCAGGCTCACACACACTTTGCCATTGTCGTAAAGGTTTGGGTTGAGGCGTCCGCTGCACTGTGACAGGTAGCGGAATAGTGGTGGTACAGCGGGGTAGATATTGGGCAACTGGATGTCAAATAAGAAGAGGCCATCCTCATATGGTGTGCGTGTTGGACCCTTGATTAGAGCTGAAAACAGGTCCTGGAAAAAAAACAAACATGTTTTTAAATAGTTTGAAAGCCAGAGGCGATTCCTTGCACAGAAACGGCGGAAGATATAAAATGGTGAAAATTAATCTCTATCCTAAAATCCCTTTATTCATCTTGAATGAGTGTTTTATCTCAGACAGGGTTGTGCTGAATCCGGAATCTATTCTGGGAACACTGCATGTGAGACAGGAATATATTCTGGAAGGGAAGCGCATCACAGGTGCCATACACATATACATTCACACACTGTACATACACATATGCCAATCAGTCATAACATTATGACCACCTGCCTAATATTGTGTTGGTCCCCCTTTTGCTGCCAAAACAGTCCAGACCCTGCGATTTACTGTGTATTCTGACACCTTTCTATCAGAACCAGCAGTATCTTCTTCAGCAATTTGAGCTACAGGAGCTCATCTGTTGGATCAGACCACAGTCCAACCTTCGCATCAATAAGCCTCGTCCACTCATGACCCTGTCGCCGGTTCACCACTGTTCCTTCCTCGGACCACTTCTGATAGATACTGAGCACTGCAGACCGGGAACATCCCACAAGAGCTGTAGTTTTGGAGATGCTCTGACCCAGTCATCTAGCATCACAATTTGGCCCTTGTCAAACTCCCTCAAATCCTTACACTTGCCCATTTTTTCCTGCTTCTGACACATTAACTTTGAAGACAAAATGTTCACTTGCTGCCTGATGTATCCCACTGACTAACAGATGCCATGATGGAGAAATAATCACGTCACCAATCAGTGGTTATAATGTTATGCCTGATCGGTGTACATACCCAGTTATACATTAGTGTATGCACACATTCATTTACTCATAGCTAGGGGTAATTTAGAGTCACCACTATGGCTAATTGAACACTGGAAGAAAATATGAAGAAAAAGAGAACATATGAAACACTAGCACACACTACTTCAAGCACAAGACACCCAGGTATAAGATTTAGGAGGTGCTACGATTCATATATATCGAAGTGCATCGTATATCCTAAAAAGGTTTCTGGATAGATTTAATTCAGCACATTTCAATTTAGCATGTTCTTTAAAGTGGTAAATCCTAACAGATAACTGCTATTAATTTTGCATTACTAGCCACACCTCATTAACTGTTCTATTTTACACATAAACCCAGGTAGCATAAAGATCTAACCAGATCTAATTTGAGATGATCACACTGAGAAATAGATGCCAGCCACTTCAAGACAACTCTTTTGACAAGTTTGAAATGATCATGTAGTTGAAATAAAATTATTTTCGATTGTTGAAACGATTGAAAATTTGCTATGCAATAATGTTGTTTCGCATCATGTTTTGAACTCACCATGCGGTCTTCAAATGTCTTGACCATAATGCCATCAGGCAATGACGTAGCCAGCAAAGCCATCTCCTTTCTGACTGTACTGAAGAACTTCTTAGCTTCAGCCGGCTGGAACTCCATCTTCTTAAATGTGTGGGTGTCTAGAGAAGACAGATAGAAACAAATCATGCACCACCATGTTTTATTAAAATCCCCGAGGTATATTATAGCTTTATTAGCATGTATGAACGAATCAGATGAAAGAATTTCAGATATGGGCATATGACTGATGACTTAGACATGTCACTTAGACACAGTGAATGAATGAAGATTTTCCGGTTCAGAAAGTAAATCTAAAGCGAAATCTTCTATTGCATGTTGCAAATAATACATTTTTCAAATTCGTACCTGGCGCCCACTCAAGCACAGAGAAAACCTCGCCCTTGGCACTGGTAAACGTGACGCCGGGTTTGCCGCCACTTTGCTGGCACAGGACAGGCGTATCACTGGGCCACCCGGAGCGCACCGGTGTCTGAGGCTCAGCAGGGGCGGATGCCCGTTCCTCTTCCATCTTCTGTTCTTCCGCAATGGCCACATTGTCCAGAGTCTTCTTTAGGTTTTCCTGAAGCTTCTTAATATCATCCAGGAAGCGTTTCTCCTTTGTGGGCTTGGCATCGGCTGGGGTGGCTGTGCCTGTGGCGCCTGTTGGCTCGGCAGTGGGAGAGGTGGGCGAGCCAGTCCACAGCTGATCCACCGTCATGTTCTTTAGGCTCTCCAGGATCTTCAGGGCCTCTTTGAGCTCACGGAAAGCCAATCGCGGTGTCTCCTTACTGGACTTCTCCTCACTTGTTGGTGCTCCACCTACATCATGAAAAGCAAATAAATATAGATTAGACTTCTTGACCTTATATAAATGTATATTTTATTCAGTATAGTCTGGACTAAGCAATTTTGATGCCTGATGAACAACATAAGGTGGCTCACACTCAGGTTGTTTCTGCATGCAGAAGTGGTGAAGCCTTATAATGATAAATAGTTATAACATATCCAAATATCAGCTGTAAGAATTAGAAACATATTGCCAGCGTTGGAAAGCATCAGACCTTACAAGCACTTGTAGGACTGTATTATGATTAAAGTAAGGACAGAACATTACCACCAGGGACACAGAAAGGAAGTTTTATATAAGTGAGCTATGATCTCACAGTCACAGGGAGCACCAACCTTTCAGCACCAACCAGTGTGCCAAAAGATATTGTCCTGTGTACATCGGGAGCTGTGCAACTGGTGCTTGACAGGCTTTGAAAAGAAAACTTTCAGGACACATTCCAAAAGTGACAGAAACGCTGGGAGCTCTGTACTGCTGTGCAAGGGGACTATTTTGAAGGTGATTGTGTGGTAAGGGTAGATAAATAAAGTACTTTATTATTTTATTTAGTACAGGTGGCGCCATAAAACTTTAATAAATGACATTTGCTCTTTGACTGACCTCATCATGGCCGTATATAGAGTTTCTTTCCTTCACATACCTGCGGGCAGTTCGGGTGTGGCAGGTTTCCCCTGTGTGTCTGCACCAGCTGTAGAACTAGGCGTCGAAGCTTTGACCTCTGCCAGAACTTCTGTTTTGGGGGTGGAGTCTTCTCCACCTGTCCCCGCCTCCTCCTCTACCTGGCCATTATCAGTCTCCCAGCTGTCACTCTCATCCTCCCATTCTTCTGAGGAAGCGCCGCTGGTGCTACCCTCGCCTGAATCGTAATACGACTCCTCGATCTCAGACTCAACGTTGTATAGATGCTGAAATAATGTACACGGATAGATTAGTCACAGATTATTATTACAGGATATGAATAACAGCAGTTCATTCATTCTTAAAACTGATACTGCCTGAAAGCCATCAAATATCTTGTATTATACAAATGCATAGCTGGATACAAATAAAGGTGGTTAAAAATAGATGAAAAGATTGTATAAATGAAGAACATATTATGAATAAAAGCCAAAGGCTAGTGGCCTAATATGTAACGCGGATAAACGGCTAGATCGTTACCTGCGGCAAGACAACAGATTTAGAGTTGTCAGCCCAGACCACCTCCACTTTGCTGCTGACGTCAACTCTGCACACCTGTCCTACAGTCCTCTGTGTTCACACATACACACAGATACAAGTTTAACACAGAGAAACAAATAGAGTTGTCAATTGGACATGAAAAAAATCATAACATCTGTATTAGACTTTTATGGTGCTGCTTTTTTCAAATCAACAAGAACACATACAATAGATCAACACCAAAATATTAGAATGGTTCCATATTATTTACCAACCCCTTCAGAATAATAAAGCTGACCAGACACAAATATGGTTCTGTAGACTCAAGAGAGTCAGAAAAGCCACTTGGTTAAAAACAAGCTCGCTTGCACAGCAAATAGTGACATATAAAGGGAGATTTAACTGACACGAATTTGGCACTGTACAGTGTACAGCACTGTGCATGCTGTACACTTGACCCCACCTTGAATTTGACCCACAGCACTATTATTAAGCCTAAAGTATTAAAACATGAAAGATACTTTACTTCATCACTGAATTCATCTGAGCCGGAGTTGCCTATCCGTATGACGATGTCTGTGGTGTGAAAGTGGAAGTCAGGGTGATCTGATATATCGTAAACACTGACATCTTCCTCTTCACCAATCACCTGGGCAATACAAAAAAACCAAACCTGAATATAGCTCACTGTCTATTGCTTTAAAAAAACAAAAAGTGAGGGATGAGGGGGAAAGATGCGAGGGGAAAACAATGCTCTCACCTCCACATCATCTCCTGCAGAGTTCAGTTTGATCCACTTCACCACACATGTCCTGGCCTTGTGGTCTCCTCTCTGAATCACACCATACACACTCGGGTCTTGCAGCGCTTGGCCTTCAAAAATCAAACATTTGATAGCAAATGAACTTTCTCACAAATTAAAGACTATTATTATACATATTTCTCTCTTTTATGCTAATGTAAATATATTAAAGCCATTATTGGTATTAAAAAAATGATATTAAGATTTTTTAAAAAGAGCATTGTGGGAAATGAAATGGAAACCAAAGTAAAAATAGTTTCAGGCATAAAGATCTTGTGTATGCCACAGAGTATAGTATATAGTTTGTTTAGTATTAAAATAAGTGCCAATCATTTAGGGTGGATTTTCCTTTGGGTTCCCCTTTATGTTTGTATATAAAAAAAAAATCACAGTCACTTTCTGTCCTAAAACACTTCCGCAAATCTTTAAGACATTAATGAGAAGCAGTATAAGACATGTTAATAGAAAAAAATGCATTGAGTCTTTATTAACTATATTATACCTGTACAAAAAAGTAAAAAAAAACAAAAACAAAGTAAATGACTACAAATCTTTATTTTTTGTGCAAAAAATAGTCAGGTATCATTTTTCACTTTATTTATTTTTTTATAAATGAACTAGCAAAAATATGACCACTAGTACATATTTCATTTAAGCAGGAAAAACACAAATTATGAGCAAGTTTGAACTTTTCTGGACAAACAAGTTGTTTAAATATAGGTATGGCCTGAATGAACAAGTGTAGCACTCACTGCGTTTGTCCACCACATAGTCTCCAGGGCAGAACTCGTGGTTGTCCAGGTGCTGGATTGGGATGAGGTCGTTCGAACGGATTCCTGTCTCTAGTCGACCGTCCTTCCACATGACATCAGCTGAGGTAACTGTGGAAACGACCTCCACAGCCACTCTACACGAGCACGCACACGCGCACACACACACACGAGCAAGCTTATTAAATTCGAACAACTTCAACACTTCTGTTTATACAAGGACAGCTGATTCTATACATCACCACACACCATACACACTAACTGCTATTTAAAGCTCAGCTGTGCCAACAGTTTCTCTCCTCTGAGAAACAGAAACAGGATGAAATTTGGGACAGTGGAAAATGGGAGCTCTGGCCCAGCTGAGGCTTTTTTTTGGTCTCTTTCTATTTTAAGTGATCTTTTTAAATCTTTGTTCGCACATTAGAAACCAAGTTTCAACAGGTAGTGGAGTGTGTAAAGACACTTACTGACATTTCGAACAAGGCCAGAGACATTGTAAGACACTGAGAACACAAAAGAACGGTCAATAAACAAGTCTGTGTGTGGCGCAGGGTGTTAAATATCCCCTACTGCAGCTGATAAAGAGATGCTGCACTAGCTAGAGAGCTCAGAGAGACTCTCACAGATCAAGCATTTCACCCAGTGTACCTATATTGTATATCCAAGTAGGACACTTTGAAAATGAATCCTCCAAATATTAGTAAAGCTGCAACACAAAGCTACTATCTGGATATGGAAATTTCAAATCTTCCATATTTCCCACGTGTGGTAGGGGGGGAAAAGTGTCAGGAATGCTGCAATGTCGTAATTAGATGTTAGTTCTGACAGTTCCTCATACTCGGCTACATCACACACGTCCACAACTGGTTTTAACCAGAGTTTCGGGCTAATATCTTTTCACCATGACACCAAACTTTCTTGGTTTTATTTGCCAAAATACAAACAAACTTCAGATTATGCAAAACCACTAGGACACTGACCAGTCACTGACTAAGTTACTACTAAATACCTCTTGCAGGACTTCACTTTAATGACTATGTTTTCTACTTAAGAATAAAACTAAAAACCACCTTTTCTTTAAGCACAGCGTTTGTTTCCTGTAGAATCCCAGTGCAAATTCAAATTTCTTGTCTCAAACAGAAACCCTAATATTGCATTCATTGTATTCATATATTTTTTAGAACACATTGTGTATAATCTGTTTGCTGCATTCACATTTATTTATATTACTACTCAAAAAATTGCTGAATATATTTATTTTTTTATATCTTTTTCTCCAGCTTCAGGTATCTAATGCATTTCTCTTTGACAAGACTATCGTAATTTTGTTAACCATGTCTACCATTGCCATGGAAGGAGAGCAAAAGTAAAAATGTTTAGTAATTAGTACTTTATTTCTTGGGCTTTAAAAATATACAAATAATACTTGTATTAAAAGTGAAGACAAATCATAACTCGGGTGCTCGAGACATGCAGATTTCATATCAGAGTTATCAGTTTTTCGTTCCAGTTGCCTGGGGGACAAGCAGGTTCATAAAGCTGTCACAAGCATTTTTTCTTTACTTCACAACAGAAGAAAGGGGAAAACCTCAACCCTATTGCTTTTTCACAACAGAAAATTTTTCATTTCATATATATATATATTTTTTTTTAAAGTAACAATCAATTCTTCATAGATTTCTCTGTGTTAAATGCACCAGTCTGTGTACATAAACCAAAGTCATGGTCTGTCTGTTCCTAGGAATGCTAATTAGCTTGTGTGGACACTAGGAATGAAGAGAAGAGTTTCTTGTGAAGGGATCGTAAAACTTTGACTTGTTAGCACAACTTGCACTCACATTTAAAATCATAAAATGAAAATGAAGAAGGCTGACTTCAAATTGTGTCCTTATCTACATTGAGAAATCATAAATAGCTAAAAGGTCAGAGATTTTGCCTCAGAGTCAAGGGCATAAACATGACGCTTCATTACCAGAGACATGATGGTCTAAATATGAACACCCTCATTCTTTTTCAAGTACATAATTAGCTCTTCATATTTTTGCATTACATCATTGCTGATGATTAGACTAGCTCTTTGGGTCAGAAGAATAACATCAGACACTTGAAGCTTTAAATTCTCCAATTAGGTAGGCAATGAAAATCGGGGGGCGTTCATGCAAAAAAAAATAACAACAACAATAATTGCTGGTTTTTTTTAACCACTCATTTCCATGGTCGCATCAATTATTATATCGTGTCATGGTCAATGAGCCTAGTCGGGAGTGTGCACCCACTGTCTGGAGAAGTTATCTCACTCATACACTCGGAAAAGGAGAGGCGGGGTTTGGGTGACGCCACCTGTCTTCAGCTTTTCCAGTGGTAGAACTGACAAGACCTGGATTGATGTCATGTCAGTAAGGAGAGCTGAATCATGAAATTATGGATGAAAAAAAAAAGGGTCTAAACCCACAGAAGCCCAATTCAGAAAAAAGAAGTAGTAGCTGGTGGGTGGTAACATTTAGTGACAGTAGCTGAAGCAGAGAGGAGCTGTTCAAAGCTGAAACTAATCAGTGGGGGAAACGTGGTTCACCCAGGGCATCATTCAAGCTACAAATGCCATTGGCCCTTGGTGGAATCTACTGAACATACAGTTCAGCGTCAGTTCAACAGCAAGCAGAACACTTTGAGAGGAATAAATGATGGAAGAAACTACTGATTCTAACTTGCCACAACACCTGTGGCCTTATTTACGTGATTTTTTTTGAAAAGTCGTGGAAAAGAAGGTTTTGGGCTCATAATAATTTATTAGATATCAATCATTGTTTAACTCATTAATATAATTGTATTAGTAGATTGGTGTTCTAGGAGTGACAGTCATTATATCTATGATAAAACATAGTACTTGGATACTTAAGTAAATTTGAAGGCAAATACTTTTGTACTATTGCTCAAGTGAAAGTTTAAAGAGAGCACTTTTACTGGAGTAATATTTTACCTACTGTATCTCTACTTTTACTCAAGTACATGCTTTATGTACTTCGTCCACCACTGCATCACACAGAACTGAGACACACGTGAATTCAGAGATAAATAGCGCACCTGAATGAGTGTATTCAGGATGTTGGATTCTGAACTGGTCACAATTTACACCACATTACACCTAATAATATTGTTATTTCATACAACATATCCAGTTTGTCTCAGTTCAGAAGGATTGTACTCACCTGTCTCCAGGTTTGAACTCTCTGGAGAACTTGGTCTTCTTTTTCTTGTGTTTCCTCTTCAGGTTGCGGATTGACAGAGGAATGCTCTTCTTTCTGCTCTGGCCGCTGTGCAGTGAGGCTGTAGAGCTGGCTGAGGACGTAATGGAACTTGTGTCATCTGTGTCCTCTGCGGCGTCCTCGTCCGACTCCAGCTCCCCGAGAAGTGGCCACTGTGCCTGGGGTACTGTGGGCTCTTGGTCCCTTACTTCCTCATCAGCCTTATTTGGGACAAGGCCATTATTGGAGCGTTTTGGCACAGAGTTCTCTTCCGTATGGTCATGAGGTGCCTCAGATTGTTGTGCTGTTAAAAATGTGTAAACCAGATTAGTTCATACCTACATCATAACAGACTTTAATTCAAATGCAAGGTTTAACTTGTTTATAGAATTCAATTCCAAAACTTACAAATGAATTCAGAAACATATTTTCACCTAAAAAAACTTGACAGACCATTTCATCTTCAATCTTTTGGGCCACACAGACATGCCAAGACTGTTTGAGTGGAGCAATCCCAAAGTGTTTCACTGAGAAACCTGATTTTAGCTTTTTGACCTCTTTTTTGTCACTTTTAATAGACAAGTAGGTTCTATAGTAAAAAAAAACAGAGCAGTAATCTAAAACTGGACATTCTGAACAAAGCAGCGTATGATTTTATTTGCATGGAGATAATACAGCATCAGAGCAAAATTAAAAGAGCAAATTAATTTTTACACACACACACACACACACACACACACACACACACACACACACACACACACACA
>JAAIIK010000044.1:3856045-3892665 GCA_014706435.1 Silurus glanis | reverse complement strand
ATATATATATATATATATATATATATATATATATATATATATATATATATAATGTATGTATATATATACACACATACATACATACATACATACATACATACATACATATATATACATACATACATACATACATACATACATACATACATACATACATACATACATACATACATAAAACATTCTCATTACTATAACCAAGTTCTTATTAGAATACATTTACTAACACTATGTGCACCATTGATTCTTTTCAGGTCATTCCCATTATTACATGGAAATAATTCTGAAATTGACAGTGTATTCAACTCAGAGGTTACTGCAGGGGGGAAATCTTGAATAGCTATAAGCCATGCAAGAAAAGATGATCATGTATTACTGCACTGCTGCAGGGAGAATTTTCCAGCAGAATATCAGAGACTGACTGTAACCAACACCACTGACAGCACTGCAGTGCACAATGTTCATTCAAAGGAAAAAAAAAATGGATGGATGTACGAGTACTCTTTGGAACAACGATGACAACAGCTGAGGATATGCACAGCAACTACATCTTAAATATACATTATTTGTTTAGCTAATTCCCACTGTAGACCAATAGACAATATATTTGGGTTAAATCATACATAATTTTTTATAAATTTTAAAAACAAATGTAAATATTCTGGTATATAAAGCACAAGAACATATTTATTCTAAAATTCAACGCAATTATAAGTAAGATAAAAAAGTATATAGACTAGATAGATTAGATAGAATAGATTAGATAGAATAGATTAGAAAGAATAGATAGATAATCTATACCAAGGCAGATTAAGAGGAGGATAGAGGCAGACAGTAAAAAGGGATATCAGAGCAAGACAAAGAAACAGATAAAGAGGCAGACAGAGAGGGGGCTGGAAAAGAAAAAGAAACAGACAGCCAGAAGTTAAAAATTTTGCCAGGTAGGTAGGTAGGTAGGTAAGTACAAAGATTGGTAAACAGATAGCTAGACGGACAGACAGACAGACAGAATGAAATAGAAAGGAAGCTAAAAACTGATAGACTAAAATATACAAGACATCCAATTAAAAGGCAGGTGCATACAAAGACAGATAAAGAGGAGGATATCAGAGCAGGACACAGAAACAGATAAAGAGGCAGACAGATAGAGAGATATAAAAAGAGAGAGATGGGAAAGACAGCCAGAAGAAAAAAAGAGACAAGCTTCTGCAAGCTTTGTCTGTTTAATCTGCATAATATGTTCATATTTAGTTATATCCCTAAGAAATAGACAGGTACACAGACAGAAAGATAAACAGATACATAGAGTCAAATACATTGAAAGGGAGCTAAAGACAGGCAGACCGAAACATACAGACAGCCAATTAAGAGGCAGAAATGGGAAAAAAAGGAGAATGGATATCAAAGCTAGACACAGAAACAGATAAAGAAGCAGGCAGATAGAGAGATACACCAAAAAGGGGATAGGAAGGGGGAAAAAAAAAAAAAAAAAAAAAAACACAGACAGCCAGGGGGAAAAAAATATCAAGACAGAAATAGACAAGCGTCTGCAAGCTTTATCTGTTTAATCTGAATAATGTGTACATGTGTACATATTCAGATAGACAGATAAATAGACAAAAATATATAGGTGAATAAATTAAAAGGAAGACAAAGACAATTAAGAGGCTAGTACATACATACATAAAGATAAAGACAGAAAAAAAAGAGACAAAACAGACACAAGCTTCTGCAAGCTTTGTGTTTATCTGAATAATGTGTTCATATTCAGTTACATACCTGATAGAAAATAACCCAATGTGCTTTCTATCTCTGCTGGACATCATTTAGTAGATTGGTTATATTCTGATGTAAAGGTGTACATACCTGCAAAGGTTTTCCTGTGTGATGGTTGATTGAGGAGGGAAGACGCTGTCCGAGCCTTGAGGTGAGTAGCTCTTCGTGATCCACGTCACTTTGAGCTCGACAACCTGCACCTGGTTAAAACGAAACGGAACGATGGATGAATGTTGGCTGCTTTAAAGTCCAGAAATCTGTGTTTATAGTGGATTTAACACCTTGAAATATATTTCTTTGAGAAAGTGTATAATTGTTTATTATTATATTTATAATCTTGAGTACTGAGAAAGTAGAGTTGGTTTAACAAACATGGCTCCAAAAAGCTGTATAATATGTTACAGATAATACTGGTGAATAAGGAATTTGTTTATGTGCATTTTAAGATCAAAACAACAATTGTGTCAAAAAAAATGCCACTGTTCTTTTGTAATCAAACGTGATTTCTATCCACCTCAGCACTGTATGAAGCTGAGCAGGTGTTCAGACATGATTTACCTCCTCCACCACCACTCTGAATTTGCTCTTCTTGCTGAGGACAGGCTTCACGCCGTACAGCCACTGCACATTTGAGAAGACCTTAGCCGGCCCGATGAGGACCTGACCCGGGTAAAAGCCGTACACCTCGTCAAAGAACAGCCCCTGGCACATGAAAATAGAGTGTTCACAGCAAACAATTATCTTAATCCTAATGCAAAAACAATGTCGATCCTTTTCTGTGGAGGACAAACCAGGTGGTAACTACAGTTAAGGTGAAATAGGGAAAACTGTGGATGTTTTCGTTCACAATAAATAAAAAGGAAAAAAACAGAAAAGCTAGATGCAAATGGTGCCTTGAAATTACATTCTGTTCACTATTTTACTTTAAAACATTGCAGCTCCAAATCAATTACTGTAAAGTGACCTTTTCTAGGGAAATATTTTAGTGAAAAGTAAAAAACAAACATTTGGTCAAAACCACCTTTTGCTGTATTAATAGCTTTAAGTGTCATAGATTCACAGTAGTATTGAGCTCAACACTGCGCCACTCAAGGCCTTTAAACTTTTTTTTTTCTTGAGTACACTTCAATGTTGCTATGGGCTTGTGCTCATTGTCCTGCTGGAAGGTGAATTTCCTCTTAAACGTTTTTTAGTTGACTGAAGCAGGTTCTTTTTCAGCATTTTACTATATTTTGCTCTATCATTCTGCTTTCAATTCTAACAATATGCCCACTCCCTTCTGTTGAGCAGCATCCCCACAGCATAATGCTGCCACCACCACACTGTAGGCATGGTGCGTCTTGAGGCATGGGAATTGTTAGGTTTGTGCCACACATACAGCATTGAGTTGTGGCCAAAAAGCTCTATCTTGGTCTCATCTGACCACAAAACCTTCTCCCCCATTTCAGCTAGGTCACTTACATGGCAAATACCATGATTTTCACATAGTATTTTTTATTTCATTTTAAGAAACGTATTTTTCTTGCCGCTCACCACGCTGGCCAGCTTTATGCAGTACTTTTAAAATGTCTGACTGGTACACCATTACACTACTCCCAGACACACTCTGTAGCTCCTTCAAAGTAATTGTTAGCCACTCTACTGCATCTGTATAGCATGTTATACTATTTCCCTTATTTATTACTTTATCTCTAATATGCACCATTCAATGCACCACTTGCAATTGCAAGTGGTGCATTGAATGGTGCATAGTAATATGAGACAATGGTGCACAGTAATATGAGACAATTGGTTAGGGGTCTGAATACTTTTGACATTGTATTTTCACTCAGTAAATACAATGTCTTGTAAAATGGAGGGCTATTAACTGAACATTTTTAAACAGCACAGAAGGATGAAAGCTGCTTGGGGAATAACAGCATACTGTTGTTCAGCAGGGGTTGTCAACCGGAAGGATGCAGGAAACATTTTAGTGACAAAAATTATTTTTTCAAAACGTATTAAGAAACTCAACAAATGAACCGTGGGAAATTTTGGAACAGATGTGGCTCTGTTATGGCTTTCCTCAACTTCTCACACATAAAATTCCTCACAACAGACCGGAGATGTTAAAAGCTTTCATAAATTAGTTGCTTTCCTATTACCGTAAATACACTGTACTGGGTTTGATATGGTGCGCTGATGTGCTACTATTTGACTGTGATTTCAAGAACTATATTAATACTGTTATTTGGTAACGCTTACACTCGATACTGATGGCTATGCTGCCACATGAAAAAACAGAAGGCATGAAAATGATAGAAATACAGATGTTCAATTAATAAAAGCAAGACTTTGATTTAACCATAATTTATACCAGAAAAACTATAAACAGCTAAATAAGTTGTTCTGTGTTTTACAGATTAATACTAAATATCAGGGGTGTAACGGTACATGGTTCGGCACAATTTCGGTACCGTTAGGGGGTAGGAATGCAAAACATAAAATTGCTTGCAATTTTTTATTAATGCAGTTTCTTGTTATTAATATTTGTGATCAACATTTGAGCAGGTTACATTTTTAAAACAATTTTACATAGAATGCCTGCACGGTTAAATAAAATAATATTTCATAAAAACAGAATAAATCTAATTAATGCAAATGCACTTTTTTATTATATTGATTAAATTGAGTAATCAAATTGCCACAAATAAAATTAAATAAATGGGAATAATTTAATTAAATAGTTTACATTTGGGTAATACAACTGTGTGTGGGTGTGTTTTACATTTAAGTTTTTTTTTCTTTCTAAAGAGATGATCTACTTAAGTGTTCTACTTAATTCAGCATACTTTAACAAATGTCTTAATTCCTTCCATCCTTCATTTATTTACTTCCTTGATATGCGAAATGATCAGGATGTTCTCCTTTTAAGATAAATTCTTAAAGCTGGACATTAAACGCTAAAGAATCAATAGCACTAGCCCCTAACCAGGAAGTGTCTAGCGGCTAACGCTGGCATTATGTATTCAAGATTTTTCATTAGTTAAAACTTTTCACTGCAAGTTGTATCCTGCATATAACTATGCTTGTGACAAATAAAAAAATCTTGAATCCACAGCGCTAGCGTCAGCCACTAGCCACTTCCTGGTTAGCGGCTAAATGCTATTGATTCTTTACAAATTTTGACAAGATTGACAAATCTTTCTTGGCATTATGGGGAATGAAATGCATATTTGGAATAGTTTCTAAATGTATTTTAGGTTACTTATTTTGGCATCAACGAGCACCCAAAATAAACAAACAAAAAAAAAAAAAAAACACGTATGATACTCAGCCAGATGAAATCTTACCGAATCGCTGACATGTGGGTAAACATCATAGAGTTTGGCTCCGTCTTCTTCACTCATTGAACATCTGCACAAAGATGAAGCATTTTTCTAACGATCACACAGAAAGCCACAGCTCACTCTTACACCAGCTCTAATAAAAGCTGAAAACACCTGCTAAAGTTCCACTAATTAAAGCTACACTAGGCAATAACAGTTCTTTACCTACAGCAGACACAGTGAGGACTTGTAACATGCAGAGATGACTATCGTGATTGGAAAGAGACCTGCTATAATGGCATCGTCAAGAACAAATTAGTCAGGAAGCATTAACATAAGGTCTTTGTTTCCAGTCACTGTAGTCGTTCCTACACCCGTCCATGTTTAAAACCTATAATGACCCTGGAAAAACAATGAAGTAGAATACCGTGCGCCGTTGGACAGCTTTAGGATGATGTGATTGCTCAGGTCATACACCTTCCCCAGCCAGAAGTCATACACAACGTAATCACCATACATAAAACACTACAGGACAGATCGGAAGAAAAGAAAGAAAGAACAACAATGATTAATAATTACCATATCTCTTAGACTACAAAGACGGGGAACATTTTTCATAAAAGCAAACCAAAATATGAAGTAAAATTACAGATAGAAATGATGATTCTGGTGAATGTTGTTGAACACATTCTACACATAACTGGAAGCTAAAAAAAAAAAAAAAAAAAGGGAAAACTATGTGTAATCTGTATAAGAAACTCTTTACAAACAGGCTGTGCGGAAAAGCGTCTCAAAATGCACGTTAAACTTTTAGGGAGAGGTGATGATACCAAATAAAATTTCAGATTCAAGGTATGAATATGAGGTTACAGTGGGCACAGGCCCCTTTTAAGAGAATTCAAGCAAATTCTCTTTCAAACTCTTCCATTAACAAGGCTTTTTGCACACTTAACTACTGCTCACTAGATGTTTTTTGTTTTCCTCACCATTTTGTTTTTAATAAAGTATATAATGACTAGAACTTTTTTTTTTTTTTCAGAAATATTAAACCACTGAAGGTATATAAAACTTACCCAGATGTGTTGCAGGTCTCGACTGTTTACAGGATATAAACAACAGTTTGTCCCCACCAGCTTCACTGCACACTCTGTGTTAATGTTGGTCACTATACCACACTGCTTATCCTGCAGGAGCCAAAAGCCACATGGTCACTCACAACCTTGTCACACCAGTTTCCATCACACGCTTTAATCTCTAATAGCCGACTGATATTAGTTCCAAACAATTTTATTTGTTCTGTGGCGCGGATTAAATCAGGTCTATTAACATTTGACAACTGAGAACAGTTTGATTAAAAATCGTGAAGTGTGAGGACGGACCCGATACAGGCCCGGGGGGGGGGGGGTGGGGGGCACTTTGTAATTAACAAACCGAGGTGATAAGTGGGCGACTCACGTTTGAATTCATTCGCCGCACAAAGTCTCGAGGCACAATGGATCGATCTTCAAGTTTCAGCTGTGAAATAGAAAGAGAGAGAAAGCTGAGTTAGTTCTAATTGCAGCAGGCGGTCTCTTGTCCCCTTCAGCAATGGCAGGCTTTTTAAGTGAACTTCAAGGTAGTAACTGGCAGTGAAGCACTAGAACCCCATTTACTGCTCCTTATGTCAGGATCCAAAAACATCTTAGTCTACAAACATGTGTTTTTACAGCATCAGTTAGTGAAAACAATCAGAATTTGACACACAGGAGACGAAAACAGAGAGGACAAGAGATATTACCTTTGGAAACAGAGTGAAATAATTAAAGAGTGATGAAAAGATCATGCAAATTCTATACAGATATTAAAAGTGCTTTCTGAACATCCCATTCCGCATTTAGTCCCCAATTGCCGTTATAGTAACCTCCAATCATCTAGAAAAAATTCCACTAGATTTTGGAGCATGCTTGTGGAACTATGTGCTCATTCAGCCACATGAGCATTAGTAAAGTCAGGCACTGATGTAGGATGAGGAGTCCTGGGGTACGGTCGGTGTTTCAATTCAACCCAAAGGTGTTTACTTGGGTTGAGGTCAGAGATCTATCTAAACTTAAGATCTTCCACTCCAATCCATGTAAGCCATCTCTTCATGGAGGTGGCTTTGTGCACAGAAGGATTGTAATGCAGGTTTGGGTCTCCTAGTTTAAGAAAAAGATCAATGTAACCTTACTGCATCCAAAGACATCTTGTACAATTGTGTACCTTCAGCACTGTGGTAACAGTTTGTGGAAGAACCATATAAAGGCTGGAAAAGTCAGGTGTTCAGGAACATTTGTCCACATAGTGCTTTCTCAACAAAAATAAATAAAGCCATAGAAAATGAGTAATTACCATCTTCAGCAGGTATATTGAGGACTGATTAATGAAGGTGTCATCCTATTTGCATGGAGCACATTCAAACCATGGGATTCATTTATTCATACAGGATATGAACTAATTTATATGTGGGCGCATTTACACAAGAAATGTGGTGTTCCTAAAAATCCAGAGCTCCTGACTCAGTGTAAATTTACATACAAGGTGGCTCACTAAAGTGACCTTTATTAAATTAGCTTTAAATTGTAAAATTGGCCAGGAGTCTATAATGTACCCTTACTGTGTGTTTGTGAATTAGATGGTCAAGTTTAAATAGCTTTTTTTTAATTCCATTCCAAATGTAATAATAATAATAATAATAATAAAAAATAAGTCACTTGATTGTTTCTTGTTACCTGTATTCTGGTTTATTGCCACATCAGCTTCAGCAGCTATCTTTATATTTATATATTATATTTTTGACAAGAAAATTTTAATCTTTTGCTAAGTTCTGTCTTCCAAAACAAGTCTTTTATAGTCAGTCCTAATAAATAATGATGTTTAATGGCATTATAATTAGGAAAGTCCAATTATTTTGCAGTACATGTAGTTTTGGGTTGTTCGATGTTTCTTTCTTCTACAAACATCCATGGGTCAGTCTAGTTCATTTCAAATAATTTCTTCCTATTCTGTTGCCATTTATCTAATGGATAATTGTTGATTCCTGGCTTAAGTTCAGAAGGCCGGTTTGAATTGTTTAAAATTAAGACAGAAACCCAAACCAATTATTTCAATTATTTTATTATTTCAAGCAAACTGATCAATTTGAGCCTGTTGTAGCCGATGCTCTGCAGTGGCTGGGCTGCTTTACTGGAAATTTTAGCACACGCTTTGTTTAGGAAGTGTTCTTTTATGTTTAGTCATCCTTTCCATCATTTTCAGCTCTCCATAAGCTTTGCCTTTTACAGTATCTCACAAAAGTGAGAACACCCCTCATATTTCAGCAACAATTTTATTATATGTTCTCAAGGGACAATGCTATAGAAATGAAATTTAGATATGTTTTTGAGTAGTCAATGTGCAGCTTGTATAGCAGTACAGATTTACTGTCCTCTAAAAATAACACAACATACAGCGATTATTGTCTAAATAACTGGCCACAAAAGTGAGTGTCCAAAGTGTCAATAATTTGTGTGAGCACCATTGTTATCTAGCACTGCCTTAATCCTCCTGGGCATGGAATTCACCAGAGCTGCACAGGTTGTTGCTGGGATCCTCTTTCAATCCTCTATAATGACATCACGGAGCTGCTCGATGTTACGCTTGCTCGATGTTACGATGTTGACGCTTCTCCATCTTCCGCTTGAGGAAGCCCCACAGGTTGCTCATAAGGGTTCAGGTCTGAGACTTACTTGGCCACTCCTTCACCTTCAGCAAAGCAGTTGTCATCCTGGAGGTGGGTTTAGGATCGTTATGTTGGAAAACTGCCGTTTGGCATCGTTTCTAAAGGGAGGGTAGGGCTGGGCGATAAATCGATTTTATCGATTAACTCGAATGTGTAGTTTACATCGATATGTTTTAATAAAAATCGGGTTTCTCTTTAATGTCCGCCGACGCATCCCTCTGGGCTTCCATAGTTTCGAACGAACTCAGCCCTCCCCCCGTGCGTTTGCCATAGAGATACACAAACAACATGGCAGCGAGCAAGCAAAGGTAGCAGTACCACCAATTTACTGCAGCACCTCAAACAGAGGCATGCTGTCGAGAGGGAGAGATGTAGGGCCCTACGAAATGAACAAGACAGCGGCAGCGTCTAATCGTACACTTACGGTATGGGCGGTGGGAGCGGTCAAAATACCTGTAAAGACGCTTCAGAACGGCGTTTCCGTTAAGAAACAGAAAAATCGGAGCATTTGAATCACCATATTCAAACACTCAAAACATTTTTTTGAGGTTTACTCAATCTTTCAAATAATTCTTATTTAAAATCTCCCTGTCTATTATATTCTTATTTCAAGAGTTACTGTGGCGTTTTTAAGAAAAGTAAAGGCAAAATCACTCCAAGCATCACTGCATTTTTAACCATGTCCCACATTCAAACACTCATAAAAAAAAATGTCTTTATAGGTTTGCTCAATCTTTCAAATACTTCTAATTTACAGCGTCCCTGTCTATTACTCTGTTAAATTTTATCTCATTTTACTGTGGCGTTTTGGAGAAAAATAAAGGCAAATCCACTCCAAACCTCAGGTGCATTTTCAATCATGTTCCACATTTAAACACTCATAAAACATTTTTCTTTGTAGGTTTGCTCATTTTATGTTATGTTACATTCTATTTTCACAATTTACAATGGCAGGGCCTGCCATCTTGTATTTTTGGCTTGGTGTTTCTGATTGCACTTTAACCCAAAGTGGGTTATAATCCCAGAAGGGTAAATAAACTTTATTAAGTAAAGTTAAAACTTTTTTTGAACATTTTCTTTGTCATATGCAGATTGATTTTAAGCAGGAGGAAAAAAATCGATTTAAATCGCAAATCGGATTTTTTGTGAAAAAATCGGGGATTTTTTTTTTTAGACCATATCGCCCAGCCCTAAGGGAGGGCATCATGTTCTGCTTCAGAATATCACAGTACATATTGGAATCCATGCTCCCCAGTACCAGCAGCATTCATGCAGCCCCAGACCATGATGCTACCACCACCATGCTTGACTGTATGCAAGACAAATTTCTTGGTGCTCCTCACCAGGGTGTCGCCACACATGCTGTACACAATTTGAGCCGAACAAGTTTATCTTAGTCTCATCAGACCACAGGACATGGTTCCAGTAATTTATGCTCTTGGGCATGTTGTCTTCAGCAAGCTGTTTGTGGGCTTTCTTGTAAACCAGCTTCAGAACAGGTTTCCTTCTGGGACGACGGCCATGCAAACTGACTTGTTATAGCGTGCGGCGTCTGGTCTGAGCACTGACAAGGGACCTTCCGCTTCGACAACCTCTAAAGCAATGCTGGCAGCACTCATGCGTCTGTTTATTGAAGCCAGCTTCTGCACCTGATGCACAGAACAAGGACTTCTTTGATCGACAGTTGCAAGGCCTGTTATGAGTGTAAAACCCTGACCAATGCACTGTATCTCACTTTCAGGGAGTTACCGACCTTTTTGTATTGTAGCCTCGGCCATCTTTGTGTAGAGCAACAATTCTAATTCTCAAATCCTCAGAGAGTTCTTTGCAATGAGGTGCCATGTTAAACATCCAGTGGTCAGTATGAGAAAATTGTACTGAAAGTACCAAATTTTAACTGCTCTAATACAACATACACACATTTGTATGGTCCTGTGAAGCAGACAAAAACAAAACCTGATGAACAGGACATGAGGCTTTGCATGGTTAAATGACGTACAGCTGTTATCTCTTAGGGCATACTCACGTTGGTTGCCAGCTATTTGGACAGTAATGGCTGTATGTTGAGTTGTTTTCAGAGGACAGTAAATCTGTACTGCTATACAAGTTGCACATTGACTTCTCTAAAATATATTCAAGTTTAATTTCTATAGTATTGTCCCTTAAGAAAATATACTAAAATGGTTGCTGAAATGTGAGGGGTGTACTCACTTTTGTAAGATACTGTATATAGGTCTGTCAGCATCACTACATGTAAATCAGCATAGCATTAACAAATCATATTCAACCTCAGTATATACAAAAATTACAAGCTCACTAACAAGGCAAGTTGATTCTACCTGGAGTGCACAGCAAATTATTCTTTAAATGACAAAATTTTAGGTAAACAGAACAAGTGACATGAGAGTATGTGAGAGAAAACACAGCTAGACATATTACGTTCAGTTTATTATGTCTGTCGCCAGTTTCTGAAGAGCATTCAGGGTTCCAAAATGCAAGAAAATGCATTCAAGTCTTTGAGTGAGGTCTTTGCTTTTGCTTTCTTTACCGATACGCTGCTGATTTGAGCTTTCTTTAGGTTTTGCAGCAGGAACACAATCATTTCAAACTGATCGATATGACTCCTTTTAACAGGTATGCCAACACAAATCCAAACGTGGCATAAGCCAAAAACTGATTTAGCACCTTTCCACAGGCTAAAAAATGCAATTAAATGCACACAGTCCGATTACACAGCAATATCTTGAGACATTTCTGCTGACGTGGAAGCTGGGTGACTATTAATAGCAACCAGTGCACTCGGCAACATCCTAAATCTCACAGTCATGCTGTAATGTAGTCTTGGCTCGACAGATAGAGATAGGACAAGCCGATTGGCTGGAGATGATGTCATTTATGCAGCCGAGCTGCGCAGGGGTGAGGCAACGCTCTCCTCACAGCCTGCATTTTTAAACAATAGGATGGATGCAGTTCTGATGTTGACTCTTCAGTGACTCACGTATGTTTATTATATATGTGGGGGGGAAGAAAAAAAAAAAAAAAAACACTCCACCTGGCCTATTTCGCAACAGAGTGAACACAATAGAGGCTTTTCTTGCTAACGCTCGTGCCCCACCTTGGCTCTCAACTGCAGCGAAATCTAACAAAAATGACTGGAAAAAAAAAAAAAATAATGATCCAGGATCAGCTCTCACTTTAACAACACCACGACCAAGGCAGAATGTGCAACAGCTTGAGAACGTATTGTGTTTGCATTACACCTTTTAACAGCTACTCATTGTGCTCAAATGAAGCATGATCCAAATTTCTGATCCATGAACTTGGTGTTTACTGCACTGGGTTTCCACTGGAATAACAATCATTATCAGTACCAAGTTTTAAAAAATGTGATCAGATTGGCAGAACGTACAGAATTACAGAATGTCTGCAAATGAGAAAATATTTCCTGCCAAAAACAATTCATTACAATTCTTAAATAAAAACGTTGCTGAACATCAATAATTCTATTTATATAACAGAAGAACAAAAGAATGTAATCTAATACATAATTTTGATTGAAAAACTAATTTTCTTTTTCTACATCAGTAGTTGAAATATACAATAAACTCGAGTGATGTAGCTGAGGTTGAGGAACTGTCAAGAACCTGAATTCACACACACTGTGACAGTGCTGGAATTTCCGAATCCATTTTGTTCTGTTGTAGGATATGCCCACTTCAGGTTTAACTCCAAAAAACGGATACTTGGAGCATTAAAACAGGTACATGTATGGGCATTGTGTTGCACTCACAATGTGTATGCAACTTGCCTATGATTATTATGTATATTATCTTTTGTTTGGGTTAAAAGTATGAGATCATCTGCCTGTTTTTTTTTTTTTTTTTTGTTTTGTTTTTTTTAAACATTAAGGGAGAGAAAATAAAGAAAGGCTGGTGAAAGAAGAACGCATTGCAGCTACTTCATTGCATAAAGTAACATGCTTCACAATAAGCAGGGTGGTAACAGTAAGGCAGGCTGCATCAACACTCAGTCATTGATGCATTACAGCAGCGTCAGGTGGAAATAAGCATCTCAGCAACATCGCTTCGTCTTCACTCGCTTGCTTTCTCTCACACACAAACACACAGCTATTCTGTTGTGTATTATTATTCGAGCTCATTGTAAATTCTAAGCAGCCAGTTGCACGACACACCTGCTGCCTCCCTCCCAACAATGAGAAGCAAAAAGATTCAAAACCATCTATTATGATTATTTTCTGAAAGACTATAGTTGGAAGTCTTGCTTAGAGAAACAAAGCGAAGTTGTTTTAAGCTTACGACAACAACCGTCGCTCGGCTGGGCTCGAAATTCGGAGGCAGGGATTGATTACAGCGGATCGATACGGATCTGCTCGGTCGCCGTGTTTGTTTTTACTCCCTGTGCTAATGAGCTGAATGCTACCTACCCTCCCTAAGCAAGACGAGGGCAAGAGGGAGGGACTGCAGCAGTGGACTGCAGCAGAGGAAGAGGCACGCCTTAAAACTGCAGACACGCCCACGTGGATACACATACACACCAACTTAATTTCCTTCAACTCCCTGTTACCTCGGTATTTAACATCGAGCATGCAGGATGAATGTAAGAAAGGCAACAATGGAAAAACAACTACTAAAAAAAAAAATACAATTGATATTGCATGAAATATTTGTGTGTGGATAATCTACAATTTAGAACGTTACAAAATCTCAACCTGTTCACATTAAAACCAAGGAATGCGTGTTTTTAATTTTTTTCCTCACAGGCACTTGTTTCCATGGTACACACATGCAGTCATATGATGCATGAATAATATATGCTTCCACAGCTTGAGTACTGGACAGATAAAATGAGTGTTTCTTTATTTTGTGTTTTGCAGTGAAGCTAACATTTCGCATTATGAGCTGTAGGGGTCTTACGGTTTAAAACGATAATGGTATTAATGGACCATTTAAAAGCACACAGACTAAATTTATCATTAAATTATCTTTAGTGCAAATTTTGAATTCCTGAGTGCCTGAAAAGTGTAAAATCACACTGGCAATATCGCTCCGTAATTGTGCGGTTATACGAAATACGGGCCTCAAGCATACAGCTGAGCTGATATTCACTATAATCACACTCAATTGAGATGAAATTGACAATAGTCCAACGAATATATACACCGATCAGGCATTATATGAAATTACAACATTATGACTGGTGATGTGAATAACACTGATTATCTCTTCATCATGGCATCTGTTAGTGAGTGGGATATCTCAAGCAGCAAGTGAACATTTTGTCCTCAAATTTGACGTGTTAGAAGCAGGAAAAATGGGCAAGCATAAGGATTTAAGTGAGTTAGACAAAAGCCAAATTGTGATGTCTACATGACTGTTTCAGAGCATCTCCAAAACTGTAGCTCTTGTGGGATGTTCCCGGTCTGCAGTGGTCAGTATCTATCAAAAGTGGTCCAAGGAAGGAACAGTGGTGAACCGGCGACAGGGTAATGGCCGGCCAAGGATCGTTGATGCACGCGGGGAGCGAAGGCTGGTTCGTGTGGTCCGATCCAACAGACAAGCTGAATTGCTGAAGAAGTTAATGCTGTTAATGCTCAATGGGTCAGAACTGCTTTGGCAGCAAAAGGGGACCAACACAATATTAGGCAGGTGGTCATAATGTTATGCCTGGTTAATTTTGGCCCACATACTGCATCACACAGTGTGACCTCTCGCAGCCAACACCCCAGCTATGGTGAAGGAACTAGCAGGAAACAGAGCTTTACACACTTCAGCACAAGGACATGCACGTATAGACTCACACAGCAGACTATGTGTCAAATTATTTGCAGCTCTTGAGGTTAGGGACACGCACACCGACACACACACCGATAGTCACACTGACACACAAAGTTAAAGACGGAGACATCATTAACCCTAAAAATATTTGTTTGCTTTAGATTTTAGACTTTGTTTTAAGACTGACCTTTTTTGGTCTGAAAGTGGGGGAAAAAAGGTCATTCTTAATCATCCCTAATAAACCCACATAAATTGTGTTAGCTGTATACAATAGCAAAGATTTTACTTCACCCTAATATATTTAGTGAAGATTTAATAGTTTAAAATGTAAAATATAATAAAATAAAACATTCTCCATTCACCTTGAATGTAATGTTTGAAGGGAGGGGGCTGCAAGGTGTTCGCTCATATTCGATATCTCATATTGTCTCATCATTCTACATCCACATATTGACTGGTTCATCTCTTTTTATTCAGGGGGAAACGTGTGGATAAGTTTCTTTTTACGTTTCTATTGATAAAATACTACAATGCTGAGATCCTACGCACAACACATTGCGTTTGAAAGATCTGTGCACACGGGCACAACACAGTCTGTCACTGATTAAAAAATCTGCCCATGGAGCTCGTCCAAGCGTGCGACTGGATTAATCTAATCTCTTTGTCTATCACATTAACATACAGAGGGTAGACACGGCAGTGTAGGTGTGTCCTTTCAAACCTGCTCATCTTTGCTCAATCTAACTGAATAAAAGGACATAGCAAGAGAAACTTGATACAGAGCATATAGAACCCAGACTAGTTAATTCCATTACAGATTCACATCTGATATACCAAAACACTAGATAGGACCACTCACTGACAATGGCTAATGGTGAGATGCTAACACCTATGCTAAATGTAAACGTGCTGCTTAAGTCTGAAGTGCTGTAGTTTGCTTTGAAACCCACTTCCTTCATAGTTTAAACCTGGTGTTTTGGATTTGCAGGGCAATTTCGGGTCCTGGGTTTAAATAAAGTAGGTTTTAAAAAAAATCTCAAGTTCCGGAACAAATCTTGTCACATGGTCAACTGGTTACTAAGGCAACATAATGGTACCGTACGTAACCATTTAACATTTCACCCACTATGTGCCATCATAAGAAATGAAAGAATACGACTAATGTGGGACAAATAGACGTATGAGACAAACAAGTCTAGGAATATAAGCTTAAAGTGCAGACTTCAGCTTTACTTTATGAGTATTTACATAGAAATCTAGTGAAAGGGTTTTTATATGGACCAAAACTAAAAAAAAACTAAGAAATTGTTATCTTTAATAATTGGTCCCAAATTCAATGCAGTCACAGACTGACTGAAGCCTGGAAACCAAAAGCACATGTTTCTTTCCCTGGTGATGCTCCGTCAAACCTACTGAAAATCCTGTATATTGTTTTTCCTTCGGTTTTACTTTTAGCAAATGAAAAGGATGTTCAAAGCATTTGTGTCAGGTGACTGACTGTCACTGCTGAAAATTCCACTTCTCTTGCCTTGTCTTGGGTTGGGTTGCATGGCAAATATTTATCTGCATTCTCCAGCAATATTCGGTGGGTTTTAAAACATTTGGCTTAATGTGAGCATTACACATTCAGCCACATAATATAGAGTATACCATTTAAAATGTATCCTTTTGACAAAATTCACATCAATAAATACAAGGGATCCAGTTCAGGGGCCATACATATGCGGCATAAGATGAGGTAGTATGCTTTGGATCATAAGCAGTTCCTTTCCTTGTTTTGTTTTTTTTTTTTTGGATTTCCTATATTTTTTTTTACCAATGGTTCACATCATGTGGTAAACTCTGCATTTACTAGTGAAATCTTCTCTGATTGTTGACTGACAAAAATACATCTACCACCTACAGGGTGTTCTTAATCTGGCAAACAAGTAAAAAAAAAGGTTTGCATCATCCACAGCAGTTGTTTTTCATGGTCCTCAGTTTTGACTGACTCCTCTATGGATTTGATATATAAACTGAACAGCAACAGGCTTCACTTGAAATCAGCTTAAGATTTTTTACAGTCTTGCGAGGATAAATAATGAAATAATAAACGAAGAAACCACACACCTGGCCCAGGAACTCCAAATACGTCTGGTACGACAGTTCAATGGGTTTGGGTAAAGATTTCCTCACATTAAAGCTGAAAGTCTGTAAGACTGGTGAAATGCGAAAAGTCTGCACACCAATATATTAAGACTGGTGAAATATCACTAAATGTTAGTGTTCTCATAAATACATAGATTCCACCAATCTAACAGTTTTTTTTTTTTTTTTTTTTTCATCACTTGGTGGTCCAAGGAGCAGATGAATTTTTAAGATTTTTAATTATGTCTGTTTTCACAGTATATGTCCTAATATGGGAAGCTTAGGGAAAGCTGGCACCTGTTTGCTAATTGTTTCAATTACAGCAGAACAGCAGTCAACACCACCGGGCAAATCTACCGAATGGAAAACTTGACACTAAGGACACAAGACGCAACACAAGAAATCTGGTAGATATTGTACACTGAATCTACTGCGTACGATGGCCTCTAATTCAGCGCACATACAGCTCAATAAAGCAATGACACAACGAAAGGTGAACCTAAGATAACTCGCTCCTAGTTCCTGTCTGACACAAGAAACACACTGGAGACTTTTGTAGTAGTTCAGGACAACCTGACTTATGTTCATATCTCAAACAAACCGTGAACACTTTTCCTTACACATTGTTGCATGACAGTTTGTAGGGCAGGGTGTTTAGGGGTGTCCTTAACTCCCTGTCTCTGCTCTGCACTAACAAACTCGCACATGCTTCATGATCACTAGCCTGTTCTTTATCATTTGTCAGATTATGCTTTCCCTCTTTCTCTTTATACTCAGTTTTTTAATTTATGACATTCTCACCTATGCACATATTCATCACTAATTGCACAATTTCTATATTTATTGCAGTATACAAACCGAGTGGGTCAATTTAAACAAACTATACAGTGTTAACTTTTGTTTATAATATAAGGACCAGCTAAATGTCAGAAGAATAACTGGCTGAAATAACCAACTCTCTAAAACTAAACATAATATTGGGTGTACAGAGCCTTACACAAAAGAGGAGCTAATCACCATTCAAGGACAAAAAGCATCGTAGACGTCATCCACCCTTGAGCCTGACCGACGACGCACGGGTTCGAGAGCAGCGTCTTGATGAGGCTTTAATGAAAGCAACTTTAAGAGTAATCACATTCATAGATAGGCAAACAATGATAACTGTGCTGATGCAGTGCACTAGCTGGCAATGGTAAAGATTTTTAAATACCATTTTAATATAGTTTTAAAATCACATTCTCAAATATTTTTTCTCGTTTATACATTTAAAAAAAATATCATTAAAATCATTTCTTTAGCAAATAGAGTGGAAACCTTTCTTTAGAAATGTAACCTGATCATTTGAAGAGCGCCCTCATTGGCCAGTTCTTGCATGTCATGCTAAAGACTTAAGAAGTCTTAAGAAACGATTTTCTCAATATAAAAAAAAAGAAAAGAATTCTGCCTCTTCCTGAACAATTTGGTCTACCTCGTCATGTTCTGGTGTAAAATCTGAATAACAACGGAATAATAGGCACCGTTCCTGCTTGGACTGATAATTGGTAGCTTTTAAAATCAGCAAAACGGCTGCTCCAGTCCCTTTTTTTTTTTTTTAACAAAAAAAACTAACATTTTGAAGCAGCATTGTACGAATATTTAAAAACACTACCAGAACACCCAGAACCCCTAATGTTCAGAAAACCAGAGCTGACCAATCTACACAATTTATACAAAAATCTCATGTAGTGGTTACAGGCCACAACAATATCAGCATCACAGTTATTAAGCCTTACCTGTGAATAATAAATGACTTGCATTACTTGCAAAAAACTTGTGTGAAAGATGGGTTGAATTGTGCTGCATAATTTGAATATCCGAAACCATTTTTAAAACTAAAACCATGATATTCGGCATGTTTTGATCCAAAATTCTGTGATGCCTCTATAGCTGGATGTATGGAGTTTGGCTGATCAGGTGCAAGGTAAAAAAAAAAAAAATAAAAAATAAAAAAACGCAAAATGCATTCATCCTCAGAAACCCCACTTACGACTATTTCTGACCAGACAAATTCCAAATTCTTTTAAATGAATTGTTTTTCTCTGTGACTTTTAGGAATGTAATATCCACACTAATGCATGGAAAACCTCAGTCTAAAATGTGAGCATTTCATATATACAGCATGGTGAGTCACAAAGCAATTGAGAATTGTGAGGCCATTGGCTTCACGGAAATAAATCCCCAAGGACTAAAGATGGCAACACCCAGGACCTGGATTGTAGACAATGATGCAGTGAGCAAACCTGATCGAGAAATCCAGGTTGGATGTGCTTAAGGAGCAGCGTTTTCAACATGCAAGTGCAACAAAAGCCAATTAAGTTCAAATAATATTTAAAATGATGCATCCTGTTGCCATGGTTATATAGTAATCTGCCCGGGTAATACAACTTCCTTTTAACAACGGTCATTTTCATCATAACTGTGGCTTCTGGTTTGGCCTGGCCTGTAATAATCACTCCTTTTGTGTGTGTGCTGCACAAAAGGCAAACTATAGTAATGCTTGTCTGGCTCATGTTGTCAAAACCTACAAGCTGCACTTTGCATTGTCTTCATCATTTAATAATGAATTGTCCAGAAAGCGGTAGAACCATCCAACAGCGTGCTTCTCATCAATACCGAGGGCCTCAGTGGGGATGGGTGGTAACTCGCCGACATACTGGACAATTCCTTTAACAACGGGGATAAATGAGCCGTTTCCTTCACCTAAAGCCGGTTCTCTAGAATAAAAGGTCTAAAACAAACATCATATCAGGTCATGTCTGGCCAGAGAAGCAATTTAGCTGGTTTTGTTTTCTTCTTGAATCATTACTAATACATTTTTAGCAGCATCATCTACATAATAGAGCGAATCTAGTTGATCAGATAGGAAGCCTATTTGTATTAGTTTGTCTTTGTTTCCTTATTTATAGGTTGCTGTATTCTAGAAGTTATTCATTGAAATATTTCTACGTGTTTGTTTATTTTGGTATCTTCGACTTGCACACAGCTACAGAAGCAGTGCTTTGAGTCATATCCTATGGTGGGGAGGGTCAGCTCAGGGTGGGTCGAATAAAACGCAAATGAATCGCTCACTGCGAATTAATCGTTAATCGGTCAGGATAAAGATGTACATGAAACCGAACATGTAATGGATACTGATGGATAATGAAGATGATGATGGTGATGATGATGATGATGAGAACGTACAGTGTGAAGCAACAACGAAGCATCAAACAATGACGTGAACAATGAAAACAATACCATCAAATAATCGGATGCTGTTGCTTTTTTTGTTGTTGTTGTTTTTACCTTCGTTTCCCGAACATCCTGCTTAGTGCCTTCGGGATACCACTGCACGCGCACGAAGCCCCTACCGAGAGGCCACGTCCGTGACTCCGGTGCACCGTTCTCGGTATCCGAACTCGCGTGGACGCGGCCGCCGCCTCCTGTGCCTCCTCCACCGCCGGTACCGTTCCCACCACCGCCGCCGTCTTTGCCTCCGCCACCGCCGCCTCCTCCTCCTGCTCCTCCTCCACCGTCTCTGCCTTCGCCGCCATCATGGTCCTCATCCTCGTCCTCGCTCCAGTCCTCCTCTCCGTGAATCATTCGCACGAGGCCGAATCGCAGCGAACCGCGGTGCCGACCGGACACCAGGTCGTGCGAGAAAAGGAGCCGCTGCGCGCCGCCCGCCGACGGTGACAGAGCCGCCGAGGGAGGCTCGGAGCCCGGACTCACCGCCGGAGAAAGGCCCGGAGTCGGACACGGAGAGGATGCTGCTTCTGCCGCCGCGGGGTCCGCCATCACGGCCTCTGCTGTTTATGATCAAGAATAAAGAGAGAGGGGGAGAGAGAAAGAGAAAAAGGATGGATGGGTGGAGGATTGTAGGGGAGGAGAGAGAATGCTGAAAGCAGCCCGTTAACCTGGGGACCGGCACGTGTTTACGTCGACACGTATAGGGCTTAAGCGCAGTGAGCGCGCGCGCCGGCACGCGTCATTAACACTAAACAAGCACAGCGCCACCGGGGATGCGCGCGCACCACCGCTCCTAACAAGAATCCTCACCGGCGCGTGCTCTTCCAACCTGCACAAATACTACTTACATTTAATACAATTAACATTATATATTCATTTAAAACAAATTACAATTTATGTAAAGTTTAAAAAAAAAAGTATAATTTACAAATAGTCAATTGAATTTTTGTTATTCGGTTATTCTATTATATAGAATATAAAATATATAAAATAATATCAAATATATTATTTTAATATGATGTATTATTATTATTATTATTATTAGTAGTAGTAGTAGTAGTATTTATTTATTTATTCTTTATAGTAAAGCTATTTATGGATATGGCATTATGCTCATTAGTGATTTAATAATTTATATCAGATATTTTAATTAGTTTTATCACTTCTTTTAATATTATTATTATGTATTATTTCTAGTAAGGTTATTTAGGAATCTAGCATTATGTTAATTGGTGATTTAAGGATTTATATTATATATATTTTATTTGGTCTTCTTCTTCTTCTTCCTCCTCTAATTATTATTATTATTAGTAGTAGTAGTATTATTGTTGTTGTTATTTGTTTATTTATGTATTCTTTCTATAAAGTCTAGTAACGGAGCTAACATGCTGATTAGTTATTTAATTATTTATACAAAATTTTTTATTTGTTTTTCTTTCTCCACTTATTATTATTATTATCATTATGATTATTATGATTATTATTATTATTATTATTATTATTATTATCATCTGAAAAACACCCATAGACAAATCGTACGAGTGTGATTGGTCAGTCACCTTCGGACAGACACGCCCACTTCTGGGCTTTAAAAATTGCGCTTCTTTTTTTTAATAAATACATAATCATATATATATATATATATATATATATATATATATATATATATATATTACTTGTGAAATATGTGACTTGTGTGTTGATTGGTAATTTTGCGATATAATACATACAAAATATAGAATTCTAAATATAGTTGCGTTCAGTTAGCTTAACGTTTCAAGTCGACGCAATACAAAAACGATACAACGACTGAAAATCTATAAATACAAAATTATACAATTAAACGTTACTTGAATAAGTAAATATAGAAATATATACTGTACTTACATTTAATACACGTTCCTGAGAAAATGTGTATGGGTAAAAATACACCACGGCCGCTAGGGTGCAGTAACGCTATATCAGGGGAAACGAAATGGCGGCTTGTCCGGTTTGAACTCAGGTTGTCAGGTTATGCATATTTACCCATCTCCAAGTAAATTTTTTAATGGATGTACGTATTAGGTTGTTTATAAATAGGGTAGTCAATTTATTCTCTCTTATACTAAACACACACACAAATAATATATATATATATATATAAATATATATATAAATACAATAACATTAAATAAAAATAACAATTTAAGTATTATACTGCAGCTGTATGGGTGAATTATTCATGGCATATGTAATATTTTTCACATGATTTGAAAACAGAATAAACTAAACTGACCATATTATATATTACCCTGGTATCATCCCATAATACATTTTGTTACAAATATCAAGTGGAGTCAGGGAAGCGTAAAAACTAATCATCACACCTGTAGCTTATAAAAAGAAACTGCAATGTGTATAAAATATATTTTATAATAATAATTCAAAGAGTTGACTGACTTCCCGTATTTTAACATCATTATGATTATAAGCATCATCATCATTGTATCCATCAGCTTAAATTTTTTTAGCTAACAATGTGATTACAAGCACCCATAGAAAGAGAGGAGTAAATTACCAAACTGGCAACTCAGATTGCATGTGTTTTATTTAAACCAGTACAGCATTTAAATTAAAAACGTTTTTTTTTAATTGCTAGGTTTTTTTTGTTGTTTATATTTTTTATTTGTTTTATACTAGAGCTGCATATAATTTTGTGAATTTTTTTTTACATCATAAATATTAAATCACTTCTTAGGACCCCAACATATTATTATTATTTTGACAAATAAGCTTTATATTAAATTATACCTGAGATCAGTCAAAGACAATATGTCTCATATGTCATTGTCCACAATAAGAGACACTGGGTGTAATGTTGCAACTCAAGTAATCAGACACCTTACAGACACCCTGCCAGCAGTAAAACAAGACAGACCACATTTGTTCATCAATAATTTAATTTCTTATCACTTACTCAAAAACCGAACATGCACACAAACTGGAAACTGTCATCAAAACTGCATTTACTATCCAAGTTAAAAAGGGAACACTTGTTCAAATGAATCAGGACTACAGATTGCATTTGATCACCATTACTGCACCCCTAAACATCGTTTAGCTGTAATAAATGGACATTCGGTGCCACCCAGATGAGGATGGGTTCCCTTTTAAGTCTGGTTCCTCTCAAGGTTTTTTGGGAGGAAGTAATAATTGTAAACACACATTTACAATGAAAAAATGAACACGAGTGTTCCTTATATTACCGCATTGTCTGTGTAAAGCTGCTTTGAGACAATGTCCATTGTTAAAAGCACTATACAAATAAAAATGAATTGAACTAAACTTGTAAAAGTATTCATTTTGTTGTGTCATCTGGCTCTCAATCAGCTAGTTTAGTACTGGATTGAGAGTGGAATCCAGGTTTAAATTATTACTCATGCTATGCTAGCTGGTTAAAATACATCACAATTACATAGAGTAGCTAACTACATAACCTGAGCTTACATTTCACAGTACATTTCATGAAAAGCCATTTAACAATGGATATTGAACATTAGACTATCCAATCTTTTTAACAAACATCTTTTTTTCCCTTTGTGCATGAGACCTAGCAAACCGAGCCTAGCTAGTACCACTGTATACAGTAATAAAAAGGAATTTAGTTATAAGGCATACAGTATTAATTATCTACAGCAATCATAGCTAATTTTAACTATATTGAAATAAATTCTATGAGTCAATATACTGTAAATTGGAATTAATTAGCTAACTATCCAGCCGGTCCTGTGTGTTTGCGTCCGTTTTAGTTACAGCTGGACGCTATGAGGATAGTTTAGCTAACAAATAATGGAAGAATATTTGTTTACTAGTTCAATATTCTGTGATATTCAGTTTTTGGGGTAACTGGTAGGATTTTTCTTGTCACATTTTAATACTACATTACAAAGGAAGTCATTTAGAATTGTTATTTGAAGCCATATATGGTATACGAGATTTTAATTTACTAGATTAACAAAAAAGATGCAAAAAGCATTTGGGCCGAAAATCATGGACTTTGCCTGAGACTAATTTTCCTTTCCTCATCAGCTACATTTGAGGTACAGACGTGGACAAAATTGTTGGTACCCTTCATTAAAGAAAGAAAAACCCACAGTGGTCACTGAAATAACTTGAAACTGACAAAGGATTATTAAATAAACATTTACTGAAAATCACAGTTGAACAATCAATTTAAATTGTTGTTCAACAGAAGCATTTAAAAAAAAATGAACTAATGAAACTGGCCTGGACAAAAATGATGGTACCCTTAGAAAAGATTGAAAATAATTGTGAAAATAAAGTGTGCCCTGTAATTAGCGTCAAAGGTGCCTTCAAACTTGTAATCAGTCAGTCTGCCTACTGCATTTAAAGGGTGAAAAGTAGTCACTGTGCTGTCTGGTATTATGATGTGCACCACACTGAACATGGGCCACAGAAAGCTAAGGAGAGAGTTGTCTCTGGAGATAAAAAAAAAAAAACTCTAGACAATCATCTTAAAGGTAAAGACTTCAAGAACATCTACAAGCAGATTGATGTTTCGAATAATAATATTCTGAAGTTTAAGGTCCGCAGGGGTGTAGCCAAGTGGGCGCAAAGAGGAAAATTGATGACAAATTGAAGAGATGGAGAATATGAATGGTAAGAGCCCAGAACAACTTCCAAAGAGATTAGAGGTGAACTCCAAGATCAAGGTACATCAGGGTCAGATTGCACCATTCATTGCTGTTTGATCCAAAGTGGACTTTATGGAGGAGTCCACTGTTGACAACAAATCATAACAAAAAGCGAAATTGGAATTTGCTAAAATGCATATTGACAAGCCACAAAGCTTGTCTGGGAGAACATCCTTTGAACAGATGAGACAAAACTGAAGCTTTTCGGCAAGTCACATCAGCTCTGTGTTCACAGATGCAAAAATGATGCATACAAAGAATATAACACTTTACCTACTTAGAACCATGGAGGAGGCTCAGTTACGCAATGGGGCTGCTTTGCTGGATCTGGCACAGGGAGTCTTGAATCTGTGTGGGGTACAATAAAATCTCAAGACAGCAAGGCATTTTGGAGTAAAATGTGTTGCCCGGTGTCAGAAAGCTTGGTCTCAGTCTCAGGACTCAGTCATGGGTCCTCCAACAGTATAATGACTCAATGACCCAGAGTTAAAACACCCAAGAATGGCTACGAACAAAACATTGGACTAATCTAAAGCCGCCTTCTATGAGTTCGATCTAAATCCTATTAAACATCTGTGGAAGGAGTTGAAACATGAAGGCACCCTTCAAGGTGCCTCATCCTCATCGGGAGTTACAGAAATTGCTTGATTACAGAGATTATTGCTTGATTGCAGAGAAAATATTAAATTACGAGTACCACCAATTTTGTCCAGGCCAGTTTTATTAGTTTGTTTTTTGAAATGCTTCTGTTGAACCACAATTCAAAAGCAATGTCTGATTTTCATTGTTAGTCACAGTATTATAACTTTTGTCAGTTTTAAATTATTTCAGTGACCACTGTGGGTTTTACATGAAAAACTGTCAGATCAAATTGGAGTACAGACATTTATGATGGCAATAAGACAGCATTCCTACAGTTTTGCTATATTAAAACACACACACACATATACACACACACACACACACACACACACACACACACACACACACACACAGTGAAGCCCCTTTCTGTACATGAGGTAGCACAGAAAAGCTCGCTACTTCATTTCAAAATGGTTTATGATTAAGTTGACTTTGGCTTTTACTTCACAGCACTTTCCCCTTCCTGCTGATGTCAGCAGGTGGACGTTCATATGATTTTCCTTATCTCATCATAAAACACTAACACCAAGGCACCTCCCATGCTTCTGAGAATATTTGACCAAGTTCCCTTATAGAAAGCGTGGACCCCTTCATCTCGAGCAATCTTCTTCCAGCAGTGCACTGTACCCGTGTAAATGACGTCAGCTGCAATAAAAAAAAGCAACATGTCTGCACACCAATATAAAACACAGTGATCAACTCGAAACAGCTCTAATTGTGTAGTTATTTCCATACTGAAGAAAACAAATGTCAGTCACAATGAACTAGTAAGAAATTTGATGAGTATGAAAGAATTGTACTCAAAGCACCAAATTGTAACTGCTTTAATACAAGATACACAAATTTGTATGGTCCTGTCAAGCAAACAAAAACATAAACATGATGAATAAGACATGTGGCTTTGCATAGCTAAATGACATACAGCTGTTATCTCTTACTGTGTACTCACCTTTGTTGTCAGCTATTTTGACAGTAATGGCTGTATGTTGAGTTGTTTTCAGAGAACAGTAAATCTGTAGTGCTATACAAGCTGCACATTGACTACTCTAAATAGATCAGGTTTCAGTTCTATAGCATTGTCCCTTTAGAAGGATTACTAAAATGGTTGCTGAAATGTGAGGAGTGTACTGTATTTTTCGGACTATAAGCCGCTACTTTTTTCCTACGTTTTGAACCTCGCGGCTTAAACATCGAAGCGGCTAATTTATGAATTTTTCCTGGGTTTTTCCCGGTTTCACAAACTTTAAGCCAAAAAACTGAGCGACATAACATTAGACCAATAAAATTTCCAAACGGAAACGAAAAAACGCACCTCAACTGTGTTCTGAGCTGCACGGCATCGGGAGAAAAAAAGTTTTTTTTAAACGCACGACGATGACAAAAGATAAACTCCCGAGAGAAATAGTTGTGAAAGGAAGGAGGAAGACAGTGAACAATGACTTTCTTGGTCAGCTACTGTTTAGATACAAGCCGTTGTAGCGCGTTGAGTCTGGGTGAAGGGATAGCTCGCTAACTCCAGTTGCAACAGAAATCATATAAGCACAGACAGGTTTCCAAAACTCGTGCTTTTTTTTATTTTTCTTGGCAACAGTGTTACGGGTTAGTCAAAGAAACTTAGAAATGAGCATCAGAAAATAATAAGGACATATTCCTCGTCTTGCACACACGCAGTAATACCGGAAAAATGCTGTGCCAGGCTATTCCCAAAATACCGCTATGCTCCTAAAGGAAGCTCCATTACACCGTGTGTAACGTGTCTTTCGTTAAAGCCTGTGTAAAGTTCATTAGTGTAGACACCTGCGGCTTATTTATGTTCAAAATAAAAATATTTGTAAAATTCAGTGGGTGCGGCTTATATATGGGTGCGCTTTATAGTCCGGAAATTACGGTACTCACTTTTGTGAGATATTGTATATACACACACGCTATATTGGCATCCTGAGGTTGCTCCAGCCCCAGTCACATCCCACCTTATGAAGACTGTGGACCTTTTAAGAAGTAGATGCCGCCCCCGCAAACATCCCGAATCACCTAGAGACGTACCAGTGCCAATTGGATCCCACTTCATGTGGAGTTTGAACACTGTATCTCCTTGAGTGTTTAAAGGCTCTGGCATGGAGAAGCTGGTGTTGGATCTGTGATGATCGCAAATGTTGAGCTATTATAGGAGTTGCTCAGTAGCTCCTAGTTCTATAAACACAAATGACTGTAAAATTCTGTAGAAAGGACATTAGTCACAATCTTACATTCCAGTGCGCATGTTGGTTCTCTCTCTTCAGTGTTCTGTATTGTTTTAAGTATTGTCTGTATTGTTTGTGATTTATGATCATACTCTTGATGTCACCCAAATGAGGATGGGTTCCCCTTTTGAGTCTGGTTCCTCTCAAGGTCTCTTCCTCATAACATCTAAGGGAGTTTTTACTTGCCACAGTCACCATGGCTGCTCATCAGGGCTAAATGCACACCATTCACCTTAACTCTGAAAAATTCTGTAAAGCTGCTTTGAGACAATGTCTGTTGTGAAAGCGCTATAGAAATAAACTTGACTTGACCTGGCTATATTGCCAAAAGTTTGCAGACACCTGGTCATATATGGTATGGTTCCTATAATTCCCTCTACTTTTTGGAAAGATGTTTCATTAGATATCTTCATGGAGCTGGTTTTGGTTTCCAAATTAATGTGAATGCATAATTTTATTATACTGCATCCAAAGATCGTGTGCCTCCAGCTTTGGAGAAGAACCACATAATGGCAGAAAAGGTCAGGTGTCCCAATACTTTTGTCCAGTACTGCTTGCAACCTTGGGGTAACTATGAATAATCAACTGTCCTTCTCCTCACATGTTGCTAATGTGACTCGTTCTTGACAACATCCGAAGGATTCGACCATTTCTGTCCACACAGGCTGCCCAGGTGCTCGTTCAGTCTCTTGTCATTTCGAGACTGGACTACTGCAACTCTCTGCTGCTAAGTCTTCCTCTGAACGCTATTCGTCCACTGCAAATGATCCAAGATGCAGCTTGTGTTCAAGCTGCCCAAGTTCTCCCACACCACCCCACTGCTGCGCTCCCTCCACTGGCTTCCAGTAACTGCATGTATCAGATTCTAAACACTGATACTTGCCTACAAGGCCAAAAATTGATCAGCACCATATTACCTCAGAGACCTCATCACACCTCACACTGCACCATGCTGTCTGAGATCCTCCAGCACTGCTCGACTGGTACCACCTTCTCTCAGAATGAGAGGTAAGTATACTTCATGGATCTTCTCTGTTATGACACTGAGGTGGTGGAATGAACTTCCCCTAGATGTCCAAACAGCGGAGTCCTCGGCTATCTTCTTAAATTAGCCCTTTCCGAATTTGCTTTGTAAAAATCGAGAGTTGTAGTCTGATTTATCTTAAGTATGTAATCTATCCTACCAGTGTAGATTTATTCATTGCTAGATCACTTTTGTACATCGCTCTGGACAAGGGCGTCTGCCATATGCCACAAATGTAAATGCAAATGTAAATGTAAATGTAACCAAATACTGACTACTACTAGTTGACTTACCCCCTTTAAGTCCTGACTGCATCATCATGCGACGACGCACTGTATCGAATGGATAAGAGATGAATCCGGCAAGTGTAGTTACGCTCTGTGCGATCATCCAGGTCATGGCAAAGTGGATATTGTCAGGATCTGGAAATGTACCTGCAAGGCATTTAGGACGAGCTACAATTACATCTTATCTTATGGCTACATTTTATTTGAGCAAAACTAACAATTGAGACACTATTTATAAAAGAAATAAACAATATTTTGTATATCAAGAGTCAAGTGCTATTTGGGTTTAATGAGCAGTTGGCCACAAACCTTTGGACATATAACATAAATGTTTTTTCCATTTTCAAATTGTTTCTATTTCACAATCGATTTGACAGTAGAGAGGGGAAATGCTATTTCCAATGTATGTCCCTATGTTCGATCTCTGACCCCTTATCAAGTTTAAAGTGCTTGCCAGTAAAAGTGGAACGTTGGAAAAGCTAGATGCATATACTCAACCTGGCAACCTTGAGAACATGAATCACACACAGGTACTTTTTACAATCTGAATGAGGGCCCTGAAACCAGACTTGCTTGTAATTCAGTAACTTTTGGTAATTTTCCCCATGTAAATATATCATAAAACTTTTGGACTTTAGTCACCAAATGTGAATAAGGCACACTGGCTTTAACAATCCAAACGGTAAAAAAGTGCCCTCACTCTTGACAGTGTCGTAGATGCCAAAGTAAGCGGCCCTGTAGATAATGATGCCCTGCACAGACACACTGAAACCACTGTAAAGGCCTCCTGGTCCATCAGCTTTGAGTATTTTCCCAAAACAGTCCCTCAGACCGGTGAATTCCCTCTCCGCTTTTGCCTTGCCAATGTCTGCTGCCAGACGAGTGCGGGCAAAGTCTAGTGGGTAGACAACACAAAGAGATGTGGCCCCAGCAGCACCCCCTGATGCCAGGTTACCAGCAAAGTACCGCCAGAACTGCGTGCTCTGGTCCACTCCATCCAGGAATAACTTTTTGTACCTATCCTTAAAAGTGAAGTTCAGAGCCTGTGTGGGAATGTATCGGATCACGTTGGCCAGGTTGCCTCGCCAGTACGAGAGGACGCCTTGCTCTCTGGGGATGCGAATAATGCAGTCCATGAAGCCCTTGTAGCGCTTCTCTGCCACGATGTGCTTGCTGGCATGTTGTACCTATGAGTAGATTACAGAATTCTGAAGTTAGATCTTTAGAAACATCTGTGCTTTCAGGAGCAGAAAATGATGGAAGGATTAAAAAAAAAAAAAAGTTAAGGATAACTGATGTCCCATCAACGATATATTCCAGTCTCAAATGCAGTATCTCCAGTCTTCAAATATACTAGCAGCTACAATTAATTGATGATGAATAAATGAAAAAAAAATCTAATTTTTTATTTCTATTATTTTAGAAGTTTAAATTATTCTAAACATTTTTACATAATCACTTGTTTTTTGATAGCTGATTCCAAAGTAAGTATATTGGCTAACATTTTCACATGCAAACTGAGTTGAACGTCAAAATCCATGGACTGATTCCAGATCAGATTTGTTATATTATCCAATCTGATTTACAATTATATTTTTGACCCGTATACAGTATATCTACCAAGTCAGACATATTGCCTTTTTCTATTAGCAAATTTATGTCATAATTATCATGAAGAAAGGCAAGTTTGCAACCAGCCCTCATCACTTGGAAACCACATTCTGCTAGTGTGGATGGCCTCATATACACAGCCTAAAGATACACATTATTACTGCAGATGGTATTTTGAAAGGCCACTAAAAGTTTTGCACTCGACTCTCCATCACTATTCATTTCATAACTGCAACAAAGCAGAATTCAGGTTAAAACTATAATGTTTCTATTGTACGACTACACAATGCAAATATTTTTTAAATGATGCAACGCGATACAAATGCCAACTTGTGTCCGATACACACCTCTTTTAAATCCCATCGTTAACTTTTATGCTCATGCACAGATGCGGCTTGGTGAATCTTATAATCCATAGTATGTTTTGATTGCTATATTTCAAAATATCTATATTATTTACATTATTTTTTAAATATGGCTGACTGTCAAAACCAAACAGCTTTATTATAATGATGAGGACGAATAAGCTTTGTTATTATAAAAGGTCTACAATCACAATGTAATTCACCAGACTGGTTGTGCAGGTGCATATGAGCCTTGTGTTGCACATGTGAATGTGTATATCACACTAGCCTTCCTGTTACATTTCTGGTCTCTCAGGTATTTGATGAGACACAGTAAACTGATCTAGTAACCTGCTGGTATGAACGGTGACTAAGTTAGGAAGTGTAAACAACTTTACAAACTGAATAAAACATTTATTCCTGTCACTGATACAGGGTAGGTTAGACATGCCCAGAACCTATTCAGTTAGATAGAACTGAATAGGTTCTGGGCACGTGCAGCTTTTTAGTTAGCATCATGTTACACGCTGAAGCAATTATCCTAATTAAAACAAAAATACGTTTAGTTTTCAAACAGTTTAGTTGTATAATATTTGCCAATTCATTTCTGGATATTTTGGAGTTACAATGTTTGTGGATTGTGCAAAAGTTTGCCATAAGGAGGAACAAAACTTTGGCTTGAACTAGGTTATAGGCTTCTGTATGAAAGGTTATCTGCTAAGTCACAGTGTTTATATGTCAACACATACAGTATTTATCATGTCAGCAAAGTTTCATTTCCTCGCACTTACTCATATACATATAAATTCATTGACATACATATTAGCACTGTAACCTATAAACAATATGCCTCTTGGATATCTTGGTATCAAAAGTTAGGTAAAAAGTAGGCAACTGCTCTTCATTTCCAAAATATGACTGGTAGAAATGTCTGTATATGAAGATCTGACTATGGAAAAGGTGCTTGAAAAGGATAAACATTGTGTTCTTTACATTGCCCAGTAAGCGATCCAGAACCAGACTAAAGATAACTGGTTAATGGGGATATTATGTGAATTGTCTGTATATTGAATTTTTTTGTTGTTGTTGTTGTTGTTCAATTCTCTCATCTGATTAAACGAGTTTCTGTAACAGCAGCTCTGACAGGAATATAATAATATAATCGTACAAATCACAGATTTAGATTAATGTGTTCTAATATAACATTGTTTGCATTGTAACAACTCATTCACTGGGATTTTTAAGTCTAATAATGAATGGATTCAAAAAATAGGTTGTTCCTCAGCTGTTTGTGATGTTCAGTAAATTTTCCACCATATGATAGGATAGATGACTTTCTGCCTTGCTGTAGTATTACCTTCAAAAAGAGAGTGAAACAGTGAAGTTGGCGAGTTTGTGACTGTTTACAGTTGATATAAACTCACAGTAAATTTAGGAACTGATTTCTTTGTTTTGTTTTTTTTTTAATCCTGCTTACCAAATGGCTGTTTGTTTGTTTTTTTGCAACCGATATGAAATACTCTATGGAACTTTTACATTTCCTTTCTTGTAATCCGAACATACAGAATACTAGATACACTCCATTGTATCTACCTCTAGTATATCAATTTATATCTAGAAACATAGTCTTGTGTTGAACTTATTTCAGATGCATTATCCATATCAGAGGTGCCCACAGTTTTTCCTATGAAGTGCGAATTACATAATATTTAAGATTAAATAAATAAATAGAAAACATGGCTCTGTAATCTGCTTCTAGTTCTCAGAGACACTTACAGTGAGACACAATCCTATTTATTGTACAGTTGAATTCAATGCCTAATACAGATATTCATTGGCCTCTAATGAAAGAATGGTTCTTATTCTTCAAGTTTTTCCCCAATGCCATTTTCCCCTTTTTCATTTCTTCTTCACAAATTCGACATGACCCCAGTTTAGGCATCTCTGCAACACAGAAATCATGAGCTACTTCCAGGTCTTGGCAGATCATCTTTGGATGCTTCATGCTAACAAACACCTTTGATCCAGGCGATCATTTTTATAGTCCCCAGTATGGGGAGGAAGACACCACCCACGCGAGGGCACATGACTACTGGTTTAGGGTTTATGAGTTCAGGGTGGCGCTCTGCCTCGTCGCTCACTCACCTGAAGGAGCAGTTTGACTCTCTCGAGTGGAGCTACGGCGGTTTCTGAAACAGCAGCCGCGATACAAACCGCCGTGAAGTCCTTGGCGAAGGTGACTGCGGAGACGCTCATGGTTCACTCTGTACAGCTGTAGTGCAGCAGTGTCCCACATCAGCATGCTGCTCACCTGCAAACGCTCATGTGATGTTGGGTTGGGCGCCTCCCCCAGAATCACCATGGCGCTCCATTAGCGTTTCCAGGCGTGGAGAGAGAGACTGTGTGTGTGTGTGTGTGTGTGTGTGTGTGTGTGTGTGTGTGTGTGTCTCCTGGTTGCCATGAGTGCAGAGACTGCCAGTAGTGTACACTTAATACAGTACATTTGCATTTACATTTGCGGCATTTAGCAGACGCCCTTGTCCAGAGAGACGTACAAAAGTGCTTTGAGTCTCTTGCAATGAATAAATCTACACTGGACCTCTAGAATCTAGAGTTACAGCTTCTTTGAAGAACTCTTTCGAGGTCTGTTCTGAGTGGAACCCATCTTGGAAAACCTCTGTATGACTCTGGCCACTGTACTGTAATTTAGTTTCAGGGTGTTACTGATCTTCTTACAGCCTCAGCCATCTTTGTGTAGAGCAACAATTCTAATTCTGAAATCCTCAGAGAGGGTTAGGGTTAGGGACCAAATTTTTACTGCTCTAATAGAAGATACACACATTTGTATGGTGTGGCTTTGCATGGTTACATGACGTACAGCTGTTATCACTTAGGGTGTATTCACTTTTGTTGCCAGCTATTTGGACAGCATTGGCTGTATGTTGAGTTATTTTCAGTGGACAGTAAATCTACACTGCTATACAAGCTGCACATTGACTACTCTAAAATATATCTAAGCTTCATTTCTATAGTATTGTCCCTTGAGAAGATATACTAAAATGGTTCCTGAGATGTGAAGGGTGGACTCACTTTTGTGCAACTTCAAGCTCAGCATACATGTTCTAGGCCAAAAAGCCTGTAACACATTTTTTCTGTAACAACAAGCAAATGTTTTTATAATTTGCAGCTTTTATTGTGTTTACAGTTTAAGCCTGTTCATTTCTACGTTTCCGTGACGTAACTGAAGAAGACATTGGCGAATATTGATGATTTACCGCCACCTATTGGTGAGTGAATTTAGGATAATTCTTTATAAACATGAATGCAATATATAGTTTGAAGCAGTAAAAGCAAAAACTGCATTTATATGGGGTTGACAAAACATGGAAATACCAGATATTGTCAATATTTTTAAGATTTGAAGCCAAGGGTGTGCTTGCCCATTTTCCTGCTTCTAACATATCAACATCGAGGACAAAATATTCAATTGCTGTCTAATATATCCCATCCCCTAACAGGTGCCATGGTGGAGAGATAATCAGTGGTATTCACCTGCCAGTTGTCATAATGTTATGCCTCATCTATATACAGTGCATCCAGAAAGTATGAGCACAATGGGCACATAGCATAGAACCCTCATAGTGCTGATCTTGAAAATAACAGAACTTGCAGATAACTCTGAACCCTGACTAGAATATTTTAGCCAGTTCTGCCTTGTCTGTATGGACTTTATCAGCCACCAAGCCCCTTCCTGATCTTCATTCTCAAAATCAGGTCAAGAAAAAAACACAAGATGTACTAGTGTAAAAAAATCAACCATACCAGCAGTTTAAATCATGTACAGATGTGTAAAATGTTATAATTACAACAAATTTTCACAGAATAGTTCAGATTAAATGTTCTTATTGGTCTTGAAAACAAGTGAAATAAAGAAAAGTGACTGATACTGATACCTAAAATATCATAACACTTTTTGAAATATGCACTATTTATTGTGCATTAAATTATGTACGCATATATGCATGCTGATGACGCAGAATTTGTTTGCTTCTATTGTGTTCCTATAAAGATTCATATAGACCCATATTATATTCTATATATCATGCAACTGCAAGAGCTAAATGATACAATTTTGCTTGCATTGTATTGGTTTTCGTCTATTTGATTATTGCATAATTGCATTTATATTATAACCAACATTAGTGCTGATTTTTTTCCTATGCATTATGTTTAGGCCAACACTAAATCATTTCATTATTGGCCATATAATTCATATAATCATATATTAATTCATTCATTCATATAATGTCGTTATTATCAAATTATTGTCCGACAACAATAATTTTCCTCACAGGATCAATAAAGTATATCTAAGTCTAAGTCTAACACAATACGGTTTATTTCAGTACAAACGAAAATAAGATGTTAATAAGTACTTTGGGTAAGATTTTGAAAAGAATCCTTTTACCCTGTTAATGTGCTCAATCTACAACTTGTAGATATAATATTTGAATGAAAATAGTTGATATTGTGACCAATGGTTTTCTTTGTATGATGTGAACTAACACTTTGAGGATTAGGATCTGTATGATATTTTGGGGGATGTGTTTTAACAGTAAAAATGCTGCAAAAAATAAAATAAAATAAAAAAAAAGCCAGAAAAGTGTCCAACTTTTTGTAATTTGGCCTTCCATCACATTTTATGTGTTCATGTTAGTATATCACTAATTAGCACTCTAGTGATGAATGCTATCTGCATGCAATCAGTGAGATAGAGAGAAAGAGAGAGAAAGCATTGCTTGTTCAGTTATTCCGTTTTAATTGCAGCTTGAAACATTATGCAGGGAATTAAAACGCACAATGCGACAGTAAGCCGCCTATTATCGGTGACTAAACGGCGCTTTAAGCGGGCTGAGGCTATAAATGTGCGCTCACGCGCCGCACCGCAGCTCACTTTCTGCACGCGCACGCATCACGCGCTCGTGCTGTTGAACGCAACACGATACCTTACGATACTATTCGATACAACACAAAAAAATACACGTCGGGTACACACACTTGTGTAAAGTAATCATTAGTAGTAGTAGGTTTGCTGGACACTTAAAGTGGAAGCATGTCCACGGTGAGCGCGCTGCCGTTCTTAAAACCCCGGCACGCGCCCGTGTCGATCGCGCGACAGCGGCGTCACACTCTACCGGCCAGCGAGTTCCGCTCCCTGAACACCGAGGACGCGATCAGTGTGTTCGAGATCGAGAAAGAGGGTGAGTCACACACCACACTTCTTCATGCTGGCTTTATAGAAATAAATGTCATTCATGAAACCATCCTAAAACTTTATCTCATTCACTTATTTTACTTTTTTGTTGTTGTTGTTGTTGAGTGTAATTTTGGAAGGGAAAACACTTAACAACACATACAAGCATGCAAAAGAAAAGAAATGCATTTAAATTGAAATGCACTTGTCATTAAATGTATATAGTATTCATACAAACAAATGTGTTTCCTATTAGCCAGACTTAAACTAAAAATTCACTCAAAAGTACACAGAAATAGTTTTCTGTAAAAAAGAAAAGCACATTTATTGCTCCAAAAACTATGATGTATGTTGTTGTAATATACCTGTATATTAAGCAATTATTACTGAATGCATAAATGAAACATCCATGTTGGAAATGTAAGTGCTTTGAGATTTTTCTAACCCCAAGAAAAAAAGCAAAAAAAAATAAAAAAAACAAAAAAATATAAAAAAGAAAAACACAATTACTCCTCCAA
>JAAIIK010000044.1:3832464-3855645 GCA_014706435.1 Silurus glanis | reverse complement strand
TATGTGTATATATATATATATATATATATATATATATATATATATATATATATATATATATATATATATACAGTATATATATACACACACATTGAACATTCAAGGTTCCAAGAATTAGTACCTGTTGTACATGGCACTAATTAAGTCATGTGCTTTTCTCAGCATTCATCTCTGTGTCTGGCGAATGTCCACTCCACCTGGATGAGGTGCGTCACTTCCTCACCCTCTGCCCCGAGCTGTCTCTCGGCTGGTTTGTGGAAGGCAGGCTTGTCGCCTTCATCATCGGTTCGTTGTGGGACCAGGAGCGTCTCGCTGCAGTGAGTGCACACTGACACAACAGCAAAGAGCAGAAACATTCAAACATTTCAGAATGATATAACAATTGACAGCCAGCACTGTGGGTGAGACAGGACATTTAAGTACATGTAAGTAAAGATGTAAGCAAAAAAAACTAAACAGCAAGAAAATAGTGGATAAGACTTCTGTGTCACTACAAGTGCACAACTGATACAAGCACACTAGAATATATAGTTACCTGGTTCATGCAGGCACTCATTCAAACTTCTGTTGTCCCCAATAAGGGACAGTAAATTATACAAACCTGCAGGGTTTGACATGGTCATCATTTCAGCAACCGATGAGTTGAGTTTATAAAGCACATACAGACAGACAGACATTTTTTCAATCTGTCTAAGAGTAGATTACCGGTGTTTTTAAAGGTGTGCAAGAGTTATAAGCGGATTTATACCTTATAGTAGCCTGAATAAAAAGTTAAAGATAAAATGTTTGTACAGAAGACAAATGACTTGGAGTGAATAAACATATAACAAACAAAGCTTAGCAAAACACTTCAGAATAATGACTAATTAGGCCAGATTTCTCTGGGAAGAAAAACAAAATGTCCCAGGTGTGCATAACATTTCATAATAGGACAATCTTTAGATTTCTTTGCAGGGGTTTCTGCAGGAACCCTTTTCTCCACATATAGCAATTGCAGCAGTTCAGAAACTTGGTACTGTCTGTGAACACAAAAGGTAATCGGGATATTAGGAAAGGTTTTGCAAGCCTGGAGCTTGCAAAATTACAGTAAACAATATCGGTGAAGTATCCTACATCTAAATAATAAATAAAAAATAAAATCCTGTCTGATTGGCTGTCTAAAAAAGCTTTATTTAACAAAGCTAATCATTGACATGGGGAAAGATTTCTAGAAACGTCTCCAGTGTCAGTTCTTTTGTGTTTTCTGCTTTTTTGACAAGCCGTGAAATGACTTCTTGTACTTACCACCCAAAGGTCAAGTGTCCTGACTTCATCTTGAGACCATTTCAGGAAGTAACACATCAATCCCCTTTTGTTTCCATACAGGAAGCTTTGACGCTTCACAAACCTCAGGGCACCACGGTCCATATCCACGTTCTGGCGGTACATCGTACCTTCCGGCAGCAGGGCCGAGGGTCCATCCTGATGTGGCGCTACTTGCAGTACCTGCGCTGTCTGCCATACGTGCGCCGTGCCGTTCTCATGTGCGAGGATTTCCTCGTGCCCTTCTACCAGAAGTCCGGCTTCAAGGTCCAGGGCCCATGTGAGATCACAGTGGGGCCGCTGACCTTCACCGAGATGCAGTACGCCGTGCGGGGCCACGCCTTCATGCGCCGCAACAGCGGATGCTAAGGTTTCAACCAGCATTAGCCAGCATCACTTATTCCGTTATCCCGGATGCCAAAGCAGGGTGGAGTGGAAGGCTTGTTCTGGCGGGGATGTTTTGTCACAGCTTTTTCGAGTGTAGGTTACGTCAGTGGTGTTGCTAGATGTTTGTTCACATTTGTAAAAAAAAAAAAAAAAAAGAAAAGAAAAGGAGAAAAAGAAAGAAAGAAATCCTCCAGATTTTTCACCTACATATCAGCTGGGGTCATGATGCATTTTTAATGTCAATGTTATATTTTGTTACATCTTGAAAATAATCCAAGAGACTGTTGTTTTGTTCTTTACATGTGAGCACTTTTAATTTATTTTTCTATCTTTTTTTTTTTACATTCTGTTCATTGTCTGAGAGGAGGCAACGGTGGTAAAGAGGAAAACTAAAAAATTTCTATTTATCCACAAATTATCGTCACATCACTATTGTGATGTCATTTCTCCTTGGTCATTCAGCTTTAGTGATATTTCAGCCTTGAGTGTTGTTAAGTGTCTTGTGGTTTCTCAAGATTGTTTCTGGCGATGTATTAAAGCAGCATTGACTTGACACCCTGCTACTGTGCTTTCTTCTAACTAATCAGAGACCTAGAACAAGTAACACAAGTTCACTAAGGACAACACATGGACAGGTTCCAAATCCTGTTAGGTGACAGGTATTTTTAGATCCTGAGGAACTGGCTAAGATCCTCAGAGCTAAGAGGAAATCTAAGAAAGAAATCACTATCCTAAGTTAACCAAAAAATTGCTAAGTCAGGATATGTTAATAATGGTCGTTCTCCGTCATATTTAGCTCTAGTAGATGTAGTTTGTTCTGCCTTAGGGAGCATTTCAGCCCACTTTGGTCCAAGTAAGCTTTCTAAAACCTCATTCATGGAATCTGTAATTTGTCTTTTGTGGTAAACATCCACCACCTTTGCCTCTGTGGAGTCTTGAATCAAGACATCTATGATTTTGTACATGTTTTGTAAATAGAGAAATAATAAAGAAAAAGAAAATCACTATTTTTGCTGCACTATTTTTCATACTGTAGAATAGAAAACCCCCCCATATTGAACATAAGCACATACAGAACATACAAATAAAAACGTACACAACTCTACACTAACATACTCATACTAACATAAAGCGTCTCATGGCCTTCATTTGCCTACTGCAACGTGATTGGCTCTTAAAACTTGTGACGTCATAACACTTCCCAAAAAACATTTTTTTCCAGCTCAAGATTTCCGAACTACATACTATATAATACTGTATCAATGTCAAATACAAACCCAATTCCAAAAACATTGAGACAGAATGCAATGATTTGCAAATCTACTAAACCCATATTCACAATAAAACAAAAAAGCATATCAAATGTTTGAACTGAGAATATATATCATTTCAAGTAAAAATTAAGGTCATTTTAAATTTGATGGCTGCAACACATCTAAAAAAAACTTAGAACGGGCTAATGTTTACCAATGTGTAACATCATGTCTTCTGTCCGTATACATCTGGGAACTGAGGAGACCAGTTGCTGAGGTTTTGGGATAAGAATGTTGTCCCATATGTGTCTGATACAAGATTGTAACTGCGCGAATGTTCTGGGTGTCCTTTGTTGTGTTTTTTATGATGCACCAAATTTATTCAAATGTTAAAAGGTCTAGACTGCAGGCAGGCCAGTTCAGCACCTGGACTCTTCTACTATGAAGTCATGCTATTGTAATAGATGCCGTATGCAGTTAGCATTGCCTTGCTCAAACATGCAAGGCCTTCCCAGAAAAAGACAGTTTTTTGCTCTAAAACCTGTATATACCGTTCGGCATTGATGGAGCCTTTCCGAATGTGCAAGGCTCGTCATTCCACAGGCACTAACGCAGTCCATACGACTGAGTGCTTATAAGAAGCAAAATGGTCCCTCTCCTCTTTAGTCTGGATGGCATGGTTTCCAAAAAGAAATTTTGATTTGTCTGACCACAGAACAGTTTTCCACTTTGAATCAGTACATTTTAAAATGAGCTTTTGTTGAGTATGGCAGCGTTTCTGGATCATTTTCACACATGCCTTCTTCTTTGCATGATAGAGATTTAACCTGCATTTCTGGATGACTTGGCAAACTGTGTTCACACACAATGATTTCTGAAGGTGTTGAGCCTTCAGAAAGGCCTCGTTTTAAAAGCAGTGCTATCGGAGGGCTCGAAGATCATGGCATCCAATATTGATTTTCGCCCGTCACTTGTCCAGAGATTTCTCCACATTCTTTGAAACGTTCGATATGTACTGTAAATGATAATATTGCAAAACAGTTGAACGTCATGTTGAACATTATTCGAAATCTTTCCACAATTTGTAGACAGTCTTTGGTGAAGCTCTGCCTATCTTTACTTCTAAGACACCGTGCCTCTCTAAGAAACACTATTTATACCCAATCATTTTACTGACCTGTTGTCAATTAACCTAGTTAGTTGCAAAATGTTTCTCCAAATGCTTCATTTTAATAACACTTACTTTTTCCAGACTTTTGTTAGCCTGTTCCAACAGCCATCAAATTCTAAATGACATTGCTCTTTCTTAAATTGGTACATTTTCTCAGTTTAAACTATTTATATGTCTTCTATATTGCACTGTGGATAAAATATGGGTTCATAAGATTTGCAAATCATTGCATTGCTTTTATTTACATTTGACAATGTAAAGTTTACACAGTGCCCCAACTTGAAATTGGTGTTGTATGTAAAATCCAAAAAATATTGTAGGGGCATATTTAAATGTTTACAAAAATTTAATGCTCGATTGTTCATATAAATATAACAGAGTAATTACATGAATCAGTTGATCAAGTACACAAGTTTTGGTCTGGTACATATAAACACACCACATAACATTTCATTTCTAAAATAAATGTAAAGATCCTCCACTCCTTTTTTTATTTAGATTTTTAATAAGGCACAGTACAATTTCATTAAAGTAGAAAAAAAAAAAAGATTTTAAACCAGAACTGTAATGCCAGTTTTTTTGTGTGTGTTTTTAAATATACAAAAGTGATATAGTACACTTATAAAACAATACATTTGAGTTATTTGAAAAACAGTTATGTAAACTCTTGAGTCCACCCAGAAAATCAAGTGTTGCCCCAAACAGGATGTACCATTATATGGCGCGTTCCAAACAGTAACCTGTATGACACAGGTTGGAACATCGAGTTCTCATCTACATTGCTGTGCGTGGTGGCCAAACAGCAACGAGGCGTTCGCAGCGTGTCTTCTGTTGTCAGTTCTGTAAACCAGCTTTGCTGCACTGCGCTGGTGATTCAACGTGACTAATCAAAGCCTGTCGTCTTGAGATCATCACAAACAGACAATCTATTTCAGTCATTGGCTTCTCTCTATATAAGCCAGGCCTCAATAATTCCAAGGCCGTAGCGTCTCATCACCAGACATGAGTGAGAATGCTGGACAGTCGAACGCTCAGCTAATATTATTTGTAAAAACCTACGGTGACTCAATTTTATAATTAAAGGAGTTACGTTAAGAGTTAAGAACGGCACACAATATCATTAATATTCCTCATTATGAGAAAGGAACCCGTTCAACGACATGGCAATAAAAATGCATGATGAACACGTTAAGAATGAAATAGGTTGTAGTATTAGGAAAATAATCAACGATCATGCGGTGGTACGTCCCTGTTGGTGGTAGATCCTGTTCCTTGAACACATCCTACAATGTTCAGCAAATTTATTCCGCAGCAATTTGCTGATGCTAACAATGTTTCATTCAATTTAAATCAACAAGGGGTCAAATTTACCCATTTAATATTACGGAACGTCTGTGAAACAAGTTCTTGTTGACGACTGCGGTTTTAACAGCTAAGAATCGTTGCCTTTTCTTCTTGTTTCCCTCAAGGCAACGTCCCCTGTGCTGAAGTCGTGTCAGAAAAGCTAACACGGAAGACTAAATCAACTTCTCCTTTTTAAAAAAACCCACATGAAGCGATCATACAAGTGTAAACGATGACAAATTAGAGCATGCGACTTTTAATATAAACCTGACTATAAAGCAATTTAAAGCAAATTCTGGCAAAACACTATCATAGGGAATATTTCAAGGAGTTATAACTACCTCTACTTTGAGAAGCTCGGGAACTTTTGTGAGTAAACAGACATCTCGTACTCACTGAGCGTTTGAAACAATGACGGCTAATAAATCGGTCATGAAGGGGGGGTCCTTCCTGTATAAAAAGTCATCCAGTGAAGACATAAATATATGGCCTTTTTTGTCAAACATAACTATGATATAAAAACCTGAGGAACCTGTAATATGACCATTTTATTATGGAACATCTGTACACCACTGTTGGCAGTTCATTATACCATTATGCTAATAAGTTCCCATTAGCTACAAATTCTAAATTTTTTTTTCGTCTAAAGGCAACTTTTATACTTATGAGAGTCTTTGAGACATTTAAAAAAAAAAAAAAAAAAAACGTGTTGGCAACATTGCGATCCGAATCGAAAGAAGTATACTACATAATTAAAAGTTTGTGGCTACTTGACCATTATGGCTTCCCGTACCGTTGCCACAAAGTTGGAAGCGCACAAGTATCCAGGATGCATATTGTACGTTGTGCTAATAAGATTTCTCTTCACCAAAAATCGAAGCGAGATCCATGGAGACAAGTTTGCCAAGAGTTGTAGTGAAAGTCGAGTGTCGAGCACAGAGCCAAGATCTCAATCCCACAATTGCCACCAGTGGAAGATTATTATTAGAGCAAACACGGGGATTAAATCTGGAAAAAGTCGTACAACAAGCACTAGCGTGCTGCTCAGATCTTTGCAAACCTTTGGCCATATAGTATACATAATAAACTCGATCAGTGGGAAGGTCTGTGCAATTCCTATTCCCAAGTGACACAAAGGCAAAGTTGCTGTAGTTGTAGTAGCAGACCCCCAGTGTCTTTAGAGTTAAACATGGACAGTTACAGATGTATTTGAGAGATACTCCAGATACTCCCAACCTACTCTCTAACCACTAAAAATGTACTGCATGGGCTTTTTCCTCACTCAACAACGTAAACCTGTTTACTTGACGGTGTAAAAAGGACAGCTGCTGATTTGCGTGTGTAAAAATATGAAATATTAAACTGCAACACCCTAGGGTTTTAACGTTCTCAGAGGTCTCTGCCTATACAGACATATGTGCATAATCACAGCACGTTTTCAATTCACTCCTACATAACAGAAAATGCTCCGAATAATGGCAGAGCGAAAGCCAAGCTGCCCCTCCTGGGCCCCTGAGCAAGTCCCTTTAACCCCAAAGCTGCTGGGTTATACTCAAATATACTTTAGAAAGAGATGGTGATTTTGGGGGTTAACTTTGCAGTCACCTTGATCCTGTTTGGATTCGATTCCAAAATACAATAAATTCATTTCCTGCTTACAATAATTCCATCTATTTTCTACAATCATTCAAGGTTTAGATCCTAACCTAAAGCTTGGCGGAAATTTCAGGCTGGCAGGAAACAAGCTTTAAGTCCCTGAATGATAATATGTAAACAACATCTCCGTGTTACAAACGGAAAGGAAACCGGCGAAGAAAAACCATTCCGCACATTTCCCCTAACCCTTGTTTAGATCTGTGCTTCAGCCAGTGATTTTTAGATCAATCTCACAAGCCATCGATCTCTCATTCTTGCATCATGCTCAGATGGATGGAAAACTTTTAGCGGAATCTGACCTTGTTGTAAACTTGACCCTGTTTGGATCAATTCCAAAATCCTACTAAACAGCACCTTCCCTGGTCGCTCTGGTTGCATCCTCAAGGGTGCATCTTATATACATTTTGTCACATCCTTTGCAATAGTAACATAAATGTAGTGATGTTTCAGGTACATGACTGGACCTTAAGGACCACTCTTGTACCTTAAAGTAGGTTTTAAAGGTATACTACATACAAATTATGTACCATTTTGATTACCAAGTAGCAAGCAGCAAAGAAAGTATACTCTCTTACTTCCAGCATAGTGGTGCAGTAGGTACCCTTATTGCTCCACACCCCCAGGTTTCAAACTCGGATCCTGAGCTTAGTGCCTATGTGGAGTTCGCCGAACGGCCACGAGTTGCTTCCAGGTTCTTAAGGTTCCTCCCACCATGACAACAGATACAGGAAGATTGCTCTAATATGTAAAGAGAAGACTGCAATCCCACCCGGAACATATTCCTGTGCATCCTCTTTACACTGAAGGTTCCTGGGGTAGGCGCTGAATCTCTCCTGACCAGCAGCAATGACTGCAGGCGACTGATTAAGTAATGCAACACCGCACATCTTATCCATATCGACCTTGCAACAATGGAGCAACAGAGTTTTGTGGTACTGGAATGATTATAATTATTTTTTTTTTACTATGTTAGCAACAAATTACCACAAATATCTTTCTCGGAAAAAGATTCCCACCTTACCTTATGGTGGATCGAGTTTAGGTTTAATAACGCTGGCGTATTACTAAACACAAAAGGCAGCACTCCATATCCTCTACAGTGTTTTACACTCCCGAACCATGGCACCCGCATGTCAAATCAATAAAATGCTAGTTTAAGGCAAGGTGAGACATACCCTGATGTAGTGTCAATAAGAAATTTGTGCATGACTATAAATATTGAAGCTTTAAGTCCTGCAGTAGAAGTCCCCAAAAAAACAAACAAACAAAGCTGTAGATCGCAACTGTAGCCTAAATGATAATGCCAAAACTAGTACCATTGTAGCGTCTGCAGGTCCGCTTTCCAGAAATGCATCACCTTGCAGTACCGTTGGCTGGGCTACCATGGCAACGCGTACGCCAGCGCACCGCACGGTTAACGCCGTAGTGGTCAGGGTTTGTATTATCGGTAGCGCGTCGTAGACAGGACTAGCCTGTTAGTGGCCAATGGGGTCGTTATCATAGCGCTCACAGAACTTGCTGGTGAAAGGGATGCAGGTGAGATACTCGAGCCAATTCCAGTCGATGGGGTAGATGTAGAACCAGACGATGAGCGAGGAGAACAGTCCGATGTACACGAGCAGCGACAGGAGGATGAGAACACGCTTGCGGTACTTGTCGAAGGTGCCAAAGGTGACGTACGGTAGGAAGGCGAAGGACAGCAGCAAGCCGCTGAGGAAGCCGAAGATGTGGGCGATGTTGTCGATCCACGGCAGCAGGCCACACAGGAAGAGGAAGAGGACGAGGCCGAGCAGCTTGAGGAAGGCGTTCCACGGCTTCTCTAACATCTGCCAGCCTTGAAAGAGCTCGACGAACAGGCATGCTAGCAGACCGAACTGAGATCCTGCTGGACCCACCTGCATTACAGAAGAATGAACAGAGAAACAAAATGATTATAATAATGATTTTTTGCATGTTTTTTTTCTCTGCAATATATCCTCCATTATTTATTCTTTCCCATATTCAATTTTCCTCCTTCATTTCCATGCTGCTTTTTCTTTCTTAATCACTTCCTTTTGTCATCCTCATGTTCCTTATCTCCTTTTTAACTTCCTTTTATTTCATTAGCCCTTCCTTTCAATCTTCATATGCTTCCTCACCCCTTTTACATTTTTTTCTTTCTTCACCTTCTGACCTTCTGTCATTTGCTTCCTCACCTATTTCAGTGTGGTTCGTCTCCCTTCCCTCCTTCCATTTTCTTTTTGCATCCTTCTCTTTAAGATTTTCCTCTCCTCCCAGACCTCGAAGCAATTTCCTCACCTTCTTCAATGCCTTTCGTTCTCTCTTCTTCCTCACCTCTTTCCAACTTCCTCTTTCTCACCTCTCCAAATTCCTCTCCTCCCACAATTCCTTCATTTTCCCTTCGCTTTCACACCTATTTCAAATCTTCCTGTTCTCCCTCGCCTCCTTCAATCTACCCATCACAACTTTCTTTCAATCATTCCTCACATCCTTTAGATTTCACTCTCCTTTTTTCTCAAACATTAGCAACCGAATCCTGCATGCGTACGCTTAAGCCATTAACCCTGACATCATGCTTACGTCGCTAATGTTTTTAATGTTAATTGGCAAAAAAAGTGGTCTGTTATTTATTACATCAGACAACGTAAACAAAGGGTTGCACGAAAAACAGGTGCGCTTCTGACGTCTGCATAAACAGGACGCAAATAACCAGGAAATTTTGTTTTATTGTTAGTAAACAGGGTTTGACCAAATGACCAATTTTTTTTTATATAATGTACACAAAGGGCCACAATTATATAAAATAGAACCGGCCAAAATGGCAGGGTTGAAAAGGAACTGAAAATAATTATCAGCAAATGTGGCAATCATGCAAATGAGATAAAATCATCTGCCGCGAACGGAATCTATTTGCTCGCCCTATCGAACGAGTCATTAGTGACGCTATTGTGCTCAGCCTACATGCGCTTTTTAATGATCCTTTCTGTCTTTCGCTCTGTTCTGCGTTTATTCTTTCCATACTTCATTTTGTTCCTTCTCTTATCTCTACTTTGTTAGCAGGCTAATCATTAAGTTTACATGTACAGCATTTGCTCTTATCTAGAGCGACTTACAGGTATCTGATTTATACAACCGAGCAGTAGAGGATTAAAGGGCCTTGCTCAAGGGCCCAAGGGCGGCAGCTTGGTGATGCTTGGATTTGAACTCCTAACCTTTTGATCAGGGTTCCAACATTTGAAACACTGAGCTTTCACTTCTCTCATCATCATAATTTATATATATATATATATATATATATATATACACACACACACACTCAAAAAAAAAATCCAGAAAATCCCATGCAGGTAGTTCTATCAAGGAAAAATTTGTGTACCAAAGCTATAGCAACTTTTAAATTTTTTTTTTAAATATAACGATGATTGTTTGTATGATATATGTGAATAATCACAGCATGTTGCAACTCCTGGGCCCCTGAGAAAGGCCCTTAACCCCAAAGCGAATGTAAAACTTAAGCCGTGCTTAAAGAGCCTTTAAAGCACACCTTCAAACCATTTGTGAGGAATTATGGGAATATTATATCATGCCTGTTCTGTCTGTTTAAAATAAAGAGTTTTTGCTGATGTAGTGATTAATGTTGGCAATTTTAGGTTCATATTTACTTATCAGGAAATTCTTTTCCTTGACCTATGGAGAAAGCATATATAGCAATTATAGGTCACTTTAGCTGTCATTTTTATTGTATCTCCTCCTGTTATCTTTTGACCTGCAAATACCAGAAGAAGAACAGCTGGCAGACACTTATAACTGTGAGGAAGACTCAGATGGATGAAGATGGAAAGGAAAGGGTACATATGTGGTTGAAGAATGTGGGATGATTCGTTATCGTTCGTATATTTTTGTCTATCCAATCAACTTCCCTTTCTTTTGTTCAATGAAACATGAATATGCATTATTATGTCTAATAAAGTCCTTGGGTGATGGAATTTCTGGTTAAATTTTCACCAGGACTGGCACAATTTCATTTAAAAAGGTGGATTTCCATGACGCATCGGAACATTGGAAAACCTGGAAAACAATTGGTTCCTGGAAGTGCCTTGAGATTGTGGGAAGCTGTTGACTCAATAGGACAGTCCACATCTGTTCACTTTGACCAGATTAGTCTGGCATCATGGCTGGACAGACGGTTAATTTTAGACACCTCCTACAAGGGCAAGCGAGGTGAAGACACTGGAAATGTGTGCTTGGCCACTTACACCATCAATGCTTTGATGAATGGCTAAAGCATGAAGAGACATAAAACCACATGAACGCAAGAAAAGAAGAATAGAGCCTGAAGTAAGAATCTTCATCACTCTTTTTTGAAACATGACTCAAGAAACACATCCTATTGTCCAGTAAATAAACAGGGACAAAATAGATGATCATAAGATGAATACAAAATCAAAATACAGTGAGCGGTTATTGTGATATAAAGTTCAAAATACTAATTTCAGGGACATATTTCAGGCTTCATGATTGTTTTACATTTTTTGTCCTATAAAACTGCCTTAATTTTCATATATTTGCTTTAGAGGCCATCTACTCAATCTCAAATTGTACATTTTACGATTATAGAAAATAGCTAACTTTATGTAGAGAATATTATGTAGTTTCATATAAAGCTTAAGTAAAACTATTATATCGTCCAGATTTCTTTAATAGAGTTTTGCAGGCATAAGGAATAGAACACACAAGCATGATTTCTATTTTTATTCTCTACTGATATTCACAGCTGATGATATGAAATGTCAAAGAGAACTTAGTTCCTATGAACCCTTACATTGTTAAAAAGAAAAAAAGAAAGCTGGTTACTTGTGAAAATTGAGTGTTACAAAGTCTTCTTCCATTCCTTGATAGGAAACGTGTCATTGTGGATATTGGCGATAGTTATAGCTTTTTAATTAGTTTTACATTACATGGCTCTTCCATCATAGAGGTTTCCACTGAGGTTCGATATACAAACAATAATGCATTAGAGTAGATTCATTTGAATTGTAGTTGAATCTACAACTTTGAGATTGCAAGATTTGCTGATTAACAGCACTGTGGTTTAATGTATTATAACAAAATTTTAATAATACAGCCACAGCAGAAATATTATTTATCTGTTCTATTTCACTATTTATTCCCATAAATACTAGTTTAACATTGTTTTGAAGTAAATAGATAAAAATAAGGGCGGAAGTGGAACAAGTTCCACGAATACTGTACATCCAGGCTCCATTTTAATGACCACATAATTGCGAAGGAAAGCTTGAGATACAAGAGTAAGAGGATCTCAGTGGGTGAAACCAGGCTAATCCGGCCCGTGCTAACTGTGTAATCCGACTCAATGGCAACCTCACGTGAGCACTTGGATGTCGAGAAACGATACAGCGATTTTGTGCATCTCATCATGTTCTGGATCAAAGAATATGCGGACGTTAAATATGCTTGGTAAACTACACTTGCAATCTTAAATCTGTTGACTGAAAATAAGGTTATTTCTACTACAGAGATGCATAATGGATGTAGAATGGTGTAATGACCTCATTTCCGGCTTTAGCTTATTTTAGCCTTTGCATGCTCAGCATTACACCTTTTCAACACCAATCATCTGGACGCTACTAATCCACGCTTCTTTCCATCAGCATGATGGTTAACAGATAAACAGGATTACCAAGGGGTGAACAAGCACGAGGTGCACACTTGTGAGGACTAAATAATGTAAACACTAAATAATTCTATAAAAAGAAAAACCCAGCATAGTTGTACACACTGTACCTAATGCACAAAAGGCATAAAGAATAGCTTATTACAGTCCTCTAAGGAAACCTAACACACATACATTTCCCACATTTGCTATCACTGGCCACATTCTTGCACTAATCTAAAAATAACAAAGAAATCTGAACATCAAATGTAAGGAATAAATTGAACATAGAGGACGATGTTAATGAAAGAAGCTGAAGGCTTTAGATTCTCGTTTTCTATGCACCGAATGCCAAATTGCGCTCGATATATTGCGTTAACACGCTGTTCTTCAATAATGATTACAGCAATTCGAACGGTTCAAAATGTAAGAATGAGGTCATCACCTCTGCTTTGTACGGCAGGAACAGAGCGCTCGCGAGGTTTCCTGTGATCCCGCTGAAGATGTAGATGATTGAGATGCGCACCCAGCCGGCGAGTTTCTCCAGGTCTCTCAGTATCGTCATCTGGAAGACTACGGACACCAGGCAGTGCAGGAGGCTGGCACGTATAAAATACCATGTTTTAGTGTGATCACATGATCTCCGGTCAGTACCACAGTCTGAAAGGCTAATTATTTACATGGATATGTCCTGTTATCGCAGGGCCATATATTTCAGTAATATTCTGACAAACAGTTTTGGCCTGACTGTCTTCAGATGACTCCATTTGTTCCTATGGTGCACATCTGCTATTCAAGCTGTTAGTCTTGAGAGGACTGTTGAATATGATTGGCAAGCAGAAGAATTTTGCATACCCTTACACCCCCTAATGTATATTGAACAAATATGAATTAATCAGGTGACAAACTTGAATATTTGATCTTTTACTACATTCACTCATGAAGAGAATTTCTCTTTTTTGTAGTTTGGTGATACTCATACCCTGCATGGAGGAACAGAGAGAGCCAGAGCCGATAGAACTGGTCCGGAACGTCCGGGTTCAGAAACGGCAGCAAGCCACAGACTTCATCCAGACAATGAACCTGCAATGAACCATGCAATAGTTAAAGTCACAGAGATCACATAATTTCCTGATTCCTGATGTTTGATTGAGCGCCCGATCTTTATCTGCATGATCTGCACTGGCCTACCAACAAACGATTAGCTGAACTACATAACTGACAGTGTTGGGGGTAACGCGTTACAAGTAACGTGCGTTACGTAATAATATTACTTTTCTGGAGTAACGAGTAAAGTAGCGCGTTACTTTATAAATTTACACATTAATATCTGAGTTACTTTTTTAAAAAAGTAATGCGAGTTACTTTTCAGTTAAATTATTTAGCATAAAAAAATAAATACTGAATTAAAATGAACGTAGTCACGTAGAATCGCGCACTCATACGTGCGAGCCGCGGGAACAGAAGCTGGTCAGAAGCGGAGATGGCAAACTAGGGATTACATTACTGTGAGTGAAGTCTTCTTATTATTTTGAAATAGTCGAGGAAAAGGAGAAAGGAATAATGGTTAAGTGTAGATTATGTGTTGGTGAAAAGCTCTTGTCAACTGCAAAAAATACCACTTAAAAAAAAAAACATCTGCATGCAAAGCACAGCACTACAGATGTGTGCGTGTGTGTGTGTGTGTGTATAATGTTGAATATATGTAACATTATGCAATGTTGCATATATGGAAATGGAGACAGAAATATAGAAAACTTTTGCCGACTTTCCACCTCTGCAGATCTATGGACTGCTCAGAATAAAAGTTTTCCGTGGGAGACACATGTACGATGCCATCGCAGCGGAGATAGAGAGCAAATTCACAGCTCATTTGCTCTTTGTGGGAAGATAAACTGCTACGGTCACTGATAATAGCGCAAACTTTGTAAAAGCGTTCAGAATGTTTCAAGCTGATGATGAAGCAGAGAATGATGTAGACGAGGACGAGGTCATATTTACGGAATTGCACGAAGTTTTACGTGATGACAGCGAAAGGTATGTTCTCCCTCCAAATCACCGGTGTGCAGCCCACACCCTTAACCTTATATACACGAACGATAGTTACATTCCTGACGGCGAAGGCAGATTGAAAAGCAGTGTACCGAAGTGCGACTGGAAAGTTAGTCGATCATCTTATTGTTCTCTAAGAAGTTATTAAACATTTTAAATGTTTAAGACATGTCTTTTGCTCTAATATAACTTATTTCTTAATGGCAATTATCTATATTACACCTGTTACACCTGTAAGGCGTGAAAGAGATACAAGTAACGCAAAAGTAACGCAAAAGTAATATAATGCATTACTTTCCATAAAAAGTAACTAAGTAACGTAAATTAGTTACTTTTTTGGGGAGTAACTCAATATTGTAATGCGTTACTTTTAAAAGTAACGTTGCCCAACACTGATAACTGAGGTGTATAGATGTTCCTAATAAAGTGAACAGTGTGTATATATTGCATGGGATCAACCTGGAAACAAAAAAAAATGAAGACCTCATTCACCTATATTGTTACTTCTGTCAAACATGAATATACATGATTCATATGTACGCACGTTCATGTCCTCTCACATAAGGGCTTCTTTTTTTTTTTCCATCCATCCACCCATCCATGAATCTATCCATCCCAGCACCCATCATTCATATACATTTGAGCATCCCGTCTATCCATCCTTCTAAGTGCATATCCAAGCATCCATCCATCAAAGTGTGCATTATAGAACCCAAGTGTCCATTCAAGCACCCACCCACAAGAACATCCACTATTTTTTCCAAGCGTCCATTCCTCTGGCAAAGTGTCCATCCAAGAATCCATCCTAACAAATACGCATTCACCCAAGCATCTTTCCTTTCGTGCATCCGTTTGAAAATCCACCTATACATTCAACCTTTCAACCATTAATCATAGGATATTTTATCCTGCAATCACTGTATCTTCATGGCCATCTGGGTTTACAGTTAAAGCAGTTAGAACAGCATGGCCTACCACACTGTAAAACAAATTTCAGGCCAATGAGTAAACAAAGGGTTAATTTTTTTTTCATTGAATATTAATCCAATGTGATATTTATTATTGATTTCTGCTGAAAGTGAAGATCACTGCTGATAAACATCAACACAGTAATGAGCATCTCATTTACCATCAATAGTATTAAAGCCAGTGGGTGTTACCTGAGAGCAGAGTGTGGCCTCTTCATGGAAGTATCCGTGCATGAAATCACAGTACTCTCGCGTGGCGATCTCACACCTGCACACACAACCAGCAAGAGTCATCGCCCAAACCATCACCCGTCACTCACAATTGCTTTTGAGATAAATGTAAAAAAAATAAAATAAAATACAAAAAAAAAAGGTTTACATGAGAAAACCAAATAATACAAAAAATATAACGCAACACCCAAATCCATTACCTTCCTTGGGTCCCGATGCAGCATGGACGACCCCTGATGGTGCAGTCCATATGCAGGTAACCAGTGTGGTTCCATGTGCCTCTGTCTGTACAGATCTGAGAAACAGATTTTCAGCAGTCAGAAAAGCACACAGAACAGCAATGTTCAGTAAAAACAATTCTTCACATTGTAAAATAGTGAATTTCAGATTATTTGGAGATGGCCTTATAATCCTTCACAGTTTGATGAGCAAGTGCTTCTCTGAGATCACTGCTAATCTGCTAAAGTGCCAAAAGTTTTGCTTATCATAGACATAGTAAAAACTCAATGATGTAATAATGCATTTCATTATAAAACAGCTAACAGCTTACTACTCAAAGTCGACATACTGATATTTTTTGTTTGGTCACCTTTTGTATATAGAACTTAGTATCTGCTTGGTATTGAGAAAGTTCAACAAAATGTGTAAAAAGAAAAGAAAAATCGTGAAAACTTTTTTTGTTTTTCTGGCAAAATGGTAAACAGAGTTTATCAGTTTAAAAGGGCACTGGACATTGATTAAAATACACACCAGCAGGAGAAGCCACAGGTTTCTCATGGAGACTATTCAGCAGTAGGAATGTTGTCTGAAATTATTTATAAATTAATGCGTTTGGGTAAATTTCTTTTTGAAAGGGATAGTTCACCTAAAATGAAAAATCTGTTATCATTTACTTACCTATATATTGTTACAAAGAAAATCTTAGTAAATTATGACAATTTTCTTTTTCTTTTGTTGGGGGGGTGGGGTGTGTGGTGGGGCCTTCCCTTTAATAACTGTTTTATATAGCACTTTTAGCTGTTCTCTGATGGTAGTTTGAAAAATCTCTCTTGCCCGCTAATCAAAAATAGGGTCACATAGGTAGTACATTTGCTGAGCTGTATACATTTGCTTGTCATCTAACGAAGTTGGCCATTTGAATGAGCATAAATGCACGTTATATAGTTAATGAGCTTGTTGTGTCATTTGTACATCATGTTTACTCATTAAAGAGTAAATTGAGAAATAATGTCAAATGTGTAAATCTGGATTAATAATAAATTATCGGTCCCCCTGGTATGAAGGAGAAAAAAAAAAAAAAAATGCTCACAATGAAAGTTGTCCATCCTTGGCCGAGTACAAAGCAGCAACCCCTGAGTCGCCATTAAAACAATACCTTTTTATGAGTCGTGTTTTAACCAGGATAAAATGTACAATTTGAAAGAAATAGTTAAGATGACTAACCGGCCACTGCGTGATGTCATCAGACCAAACATGTGGTTCCGCTGAAGCAGGCTCCTGACACATCCTAATCCCAGAAAGCATTTAACATTCCAGACAGAGGAACAAAACAAAACAAAAAAAACAAGTAGTAAATTCTTACAGTTAACTGAGTGGAAGAAGTGGAGTGGCCAGCAAAGAGTCCTGACTTCAACCCCAATGAACACCTTTATGTTGGATGCACTGGAATGCCGAGTACATTCCAGGCCTTCTTGTCCAACAGCTCACTAATGCTCTTTGTGCTAAACAGTAAAATCCCCACAACCAAAAATTGAGTGTTAAGACTTGCCAGAAAATAATTTATTGATATAGATTTTACTACATAAAAGACTAAATTTGGCATTGGAACGCACAGATTAAAGAGATGTAGAAATATCCAAAAAAAACCCTACTATCTAGAAGTTTTACTACCTCAAAATCTTGCCGATTGTCTTTTAGTGGTTATGATGTCTTTTTTCCCCACGGATGAATTTTTTGTAAGAACTACATATGAATCCTACCCATGAAATTAAGCAATGGTTGTTTTTGCAGAAGGCACACACTACCTGGGGTCCTGATGGCACACCGCCCCTGAGGAACGAACAATATCTATGTTCACTTTGCCCCATTTAATAAACGTGGCCAGTGTCTCCTGCAATAAACAAAATTACAAAATAGGTTAATTTCATTACTGATTATTCAATAATAGAAGGTATGAGAGTCTTTTGTATACAATGAATGCGGGAATATTCACTGCTGAAGGTGTTCGATTACTGTTTTAAAAAGGATCAGTCATTGTCCTAAGAAAGAATTTCCTCAGAGTTTTACTTTTACACAGTCTTTTGAAAAAGAAAAGAGAATTAAATGTAATACACACGACCCTCCGCATAACTGAAAAGCTGTAGGTCAGCCTCAATATGCTGAGTGTCCTAATTTTGCAAAAATAAAAGGAATAAATTTGCTCAAAGTGTAGTGATGAGATATAAATTTCTCGTAGTTCTCCAAGCGGTTGTTACAGTGTACGTTGAAATGGACGAAGATTGATTTGTACATTAAGAACAATTCATTGTTGTACTCTGTTAATCAAGATATAGAAAAAAAAAATGTACACAGTACAAATATGCTTATTTTATACTGATAGATCATCAATTATAAGTTTGTAGCAAAACTGTGTTATGACAACTTATAGCCAGTACCAGGCTGTGGAAAAGAACCGGGTTTGCAAGAACATTCTAGAGAAAATGTCTTCAGATATGAAACTGTATTATTTAATGTCTGTTTCATGGTATATACAGTACATCAGGAAAGTATTCGCAGCGCTCATTTTGAAATACTCAGGAAAGTATTCACTTTTGCTCATTTTGTTACAGCCTTATTCAAAAATGAATTAAATTCATTATTTTCCTCAAAATTCTACAAACAATACCCCATAATGACAACATGAAACGTGTTTGCAATCTTTGCAAATTTATTACAAATAAAAAAACTAAAATAATAATAATAACAACATGTACATAAGTATTCACAGCTTTTGCTCAATTCTTTGTTGAAGCACCTTTTGCACAATTTACAGCCTCAAGTATTTTTGAGTTGGATGCTACAAGCTTGGCACACCTATTTTTGGGTAGTTTCTCCCATTCTTCTTTGCAGAACCTCTCACCCTCCATCAGGTAGTATTGGGAGCGTCAGTGCACAGCCATTTTTCAGATCTCTCCAGAGATGTTCAGTCAGGTTCAACTCTGGGCCACTCAAAGACATTCACAGAGTTGTCCTAAAGCCACTCCTTTGTTAACTTGGCTGTGTGCTTATCCTGTTAAAAGATGAATCCTCGACCCAGTCTGAGGTCCAGAGCGCTCTGGAGCAGGTTTTCGTCAAGGATGTCTCTGTACATTGCTGCAGTCATCTTTTGCTCCATCCTGACTAATCTCCCAGTTCCTGCCGCTGAAAAACATCCCCACAGCATGATGCTGCCACCACCATGCTTCACTGTAGGGAGGATATTGGCCAGGTGATGCGTGGTGCCTGGTTTCCTCCAGACATGACGCTTGGCATTCAGGCCAAAGAGTTCAATCTTTGTTTCTCATGGTCTGAGAGTCCTTCAGGTGCCACTCCAGGTGGGCTGTCATGTGCCTTTTACTGAGGAAAGGCTTCTGTCTGGTCATTCTACCATACATGCCTGATTGGTGGAGTGCTGCATGGATGGTTTTCCACTCTAGGAAGATTCCTGGTGGTTCCAAACTTCTTCCATTTACAGATGATGGAGGCCACTGTGCTCATTTGAACCTTCAATGCTGCAAAAATGTTTCTGTACCTTTCCCCCAGATCTGTGCCTCGATACAATCCTGTCTCAGAGGTCTACAGTCAATTCCTTGGACTTCGTGGCTCGGTTTGTGCTCTGACATGCACTGTTAACTGTGGGACCTCATATAGACAGGTGTATGTCTTTCCAAATCATCTCCAATCAACTGAATTTCCCACAGGTGGACTCCAATCCCACTCCAAGTTATAAAAACATCTCAAATATGATCAGTGGAAACATGATGCACCTGAGCTCAATTTTCAGTGTCATGGCAAAGGCTGTGAATACTATACTTATGTACAAGTGATTTATTTATTTTTTTATATAATTTTTTTTTTCATCTTTCATGTTGTCATTATGGGGCATTGTTTGCAGAATTTTGAGGGAAATCATGAATTTAATCTATTAAGGAATAAGGTTGTAACATAACAAATTTGAGATTTTATATACCCTGATGTATCAACACTGATGTTTTCAATAAATCCTCATGGTGGCAGCAAATATCCAAATGGCCATTGGGAACTCAGGAAATGTTCAGACTAAGGATTTTAAGATCAGTGTCTGCAACAGCCCCATGTATTATAAAATACAGGCCACAAACTACACCAAAACCTCTGGATGCCAACAACGTGGCTCATATCAAACGATAATCACCTGAAAACTCCACAACAAGCTATTACATATTTAATATGATATAATTTAAAGGCATGTGTACCGAGCAGTCGTTCCGTAGCGTCTGCACACATCCTGACTTATCGTTTTGCACGCAGCAGCCAGATTCTTTTTCCTCGTTTCTGTCCCGTTGCATACGCTCGACTATCTTTAGGTCTTGTCTAATACAGGGGGAAAACTTCGCTCCCAAGTGGATCAGGTCTACCTGCAAAACATGTGTATTTATTTCAGCAATTGGGTAAACGGTTATTTTCATTAGAACTCTGACACTGACAGCATATGCTCTATTCTTCTACTTTGTTTACTTACTGTGCCTTGAGGTGTGTTATGACTTTTAAAAAAACACATTATTTATTGTTATACTTATTTAAGGCTTTATCTCTCAAGTCAAGCCAAAAACAAAATGGACAATGCTGATCTTTTTAAAGTAAATAAAATAATAATAATAAATAAATACAGTATTACAGTGTGTGGAGATTAATAAAACCCTACCTGAAAAGCTCCTTCGAGGCAAGTAGAATAAAAATCCATGTTTATACAGTAGGAATATAACTGGTTGCTTTACTACAAATTAACAAATAATGTTTTTTGCCCATTTTTGGAAGAATCATCGATGAAATAAGACTTATGTTGGTTTTAATTTTGCAGTAAGACAAAGACATGGCTAGGGGGTGATTCTAGGGTTATTTGGCCCAGACAGTGAAAAAATGTAATAATAATAATAATAATAATAATAATAATAATACAGCTATTAATAAAAGCAGATAATTAAGACCGTGCTGAGGAAGCAACCTTTTATTTTCTCTCAAATATCACTTAAATTCTCTTTAATTCGTTAAAACACCATTCCAATAACTGGAAGCTGCTGGAAGCTTTTTATACAATACTACTTATAATGTAGCTTAATAATAGCAAAGATTGCTGTTTGCTTCATGTGATGAAAGATTAAGGAAGGGTTTGAAAACAAAACAAAAAAAAACAATGGGAGCACTCACGGATCCTGGGCCGATCCAGAAATTCTGCTGCTGAACATACTTCACACTCTCATACACCCCTTTATTCCTCAGCACCTGAAAAACACAAAAAAACAAACAAAAAAAAAAAAAACAGTGACTCAATAGAGGGAAGGAAGATGAACGCCAAGCAAAATATTACATCGATACAGACTACTGGTTTGTACATTTCCTTTCGCATATCTCACGGATACATGAATTTAGTTACACAGCCAATTATGTCGTCTGATTCAAAAATGATCCAATGACGCAAAAATAAATAAATAAACGAAACAAACGAGAGATTTAACTCAAAAAGGTTTTGATGTGATATAAAGTGACTCTGACTCATTCAAAATCTATAATATGGGTTAATACGGATGTGTTCTAAATGCCAGATGTAAGTGCATCTTACTAGTTGAGTGATTGAGTGCTGGGCGAAGCCGACCGGAGCGAAACCGTATGTACAGCAGGCCAGCAAAGTGATGACGATGTGCACGAAAGTGATCCAGTAGGTAAAATACGGTCTGAAATAAAAGTGCATAAAGAAATATGATCATATGTATAACGTATCTTAAATGAGGACACTGTTGAATCTGTAACTGTACCTAAACCATGTCATTAAGTAAAGAACCAAACATGGTTTCTACCAAACATGGTTTCTGAAATGCTACAGGAAAACAAATAAAGATGCTAGTGTTATTTTGGTCTCATGCACTCAACATTTTACTATGACATCACGTTACATCCTGAAAGGTTTTGTTCCTCACAGCACAGCAATTTGCCAACAGACAGACATCATACACTGTACAGACAAAAGTATTTGGATACCTGACTTTTTCAGCCGTATGTGGTTCTTTCCCAAACCGAGGCCCAAAATTGTATTGGATGTCTTTGTATGTGGAAGCATTACATTTTCACATGAACTACGAGACTCAAATCTGTTGCAGCTCCATGAAGATAAGGATTACATGGGTTGGAGTGAAAGATCTTAAGTTACCTGCTTTAGAGCTCTAACTTCAAATGACAAATACGATAATTCGCGGTTCGCAACTCGGGGCTTGGAAAATTTGCTGGTTCTCAATTGGAATCTAACTAACAGCAAGTTGCGGATTATCTTAAAATCCGCGGAAATCCGCAGCAGGACTGTTCAGGAACGTTAGGAATAATATTTTCAATTATGTATTTGGTCAAATACTGTAGTCTATTACGTTTATAGAGTGACATAATGTCTAGATGAATTCACTAAGCTACCATAAGGGTTGCGGGGGTGCATCTGAAATTCATGGAGTCTTAGAACTTAACCCCCACGAGTTCTGGGGGACCACCATAATATATATACAAAAAAAATAAAATAATAATTATGTTCATTCTGGTTAACATCAGATCCTTCTCCAAGTCTGATGATAAAATAATTTTTGCAATACGCTGCATTTGGTGTTTTGTGTAGTGCGTGTGCGATCACCTGTGACTGTGAAAGTCATCCAGCTGTTTTTGCACTTGGCTGCTCAGGCTGCGCCGGTATTGACGGTCCAGCCACTTCCCCACCACGCCCAAGCCGTACTGACGCTTGTGCTTATCAAAGGCAAAGTGCTTCACCCGGGAAGCGATGCGGCCTCCGCGGCGGAGGGCGGGGCTTACCACTGCAGCCGGAGTTCGGCTGATATCCTTACTGAACGCACAGATGGCAGGGAAATAAAGAAATGTTGAAATATATATATA
>JAAIIK010000044.1:3809305-3822464 GCA_014706435.1 Silurus glanis | reverse complement strand
GATGGTGTGTAAGACAGTACAATACTGTATGTAGGAGTATGAGAGTAGGATGGTATATAAGACAGTAAAAGGGTGGTATGGCATTGTGTGCGAGACTGTATGAGAAAATTATGATTTGTAATAAAGAAAAATATTGTGTGTAACAGTATAAAATTGTGTGCGCATGACAGGGAGTGTGATATTGTGTGGGACAGTATGAGAGTGTGGGACGGCAAGAGGGTATGATATTGTGAGTGTGATTATTGTGTCAGAGTAAGATTAAGAGTGTGATAGTGTTTGTGACAGTATGAAGGATTGATAAAGTATGATACAATAGTAGACAGCGTGTGGGGGACAGACAGTACAATACTGTGTGAAAAACAGTTAAGTCAAATGAAGAAGATTTGAGTCATTTCAACCATATAAAACTGACGCAGTGCTCAGTGAAAATGAGGCAATGTTTCTCCAGAACCTTGGCTTACAATATTGCAGCATTAAAATGGTAGTGTGGCAGAGAGTATAATATTGTGTAAGAAAGTAGTAGAGAATGATATTGTGTCCACACACCTGGGAGTGTGATATTGTATAAGGGTGTAAGAAACTACGTTGTGCATTATAGCATGTGAGAGAGAATGACCGTGTGAGAAAGAGTGTGATCGTGTGTTTAAAAAAAAAAAAAAAAAAAAGACACGGAAAAGTGTGTTTGAGGGTTCGTATGTGAGAGTGTCAAGAGAAAGAGCATGACAATGTATATACAATACTAGAGTATACTAGTGTGTGCAGGAGTATGAATTTGGGCGAGAGGGTATAGCGGTTTGTGAGAGAGCATGATAGAACGCGTGGGTGATTATATAACAGTTTGTCATACTCGCACATTTCATCATACTCTTAATATGTGTATGATTGGATAATAATAATAATAGTAAATCAGTGCTTGGCCCCCTAACAATCCAAAAAGGGAATTGTGCTTGTATGCAGGAAAACCGAGATGCTAGAACGCAAGTATGCAAGTGTGCCTGACCGCAAGGACGCATAAAGTATTTTGGCATGCACATTTTAAAAGAACATTCGAAACATCATTTTGCCTTTACAGAGTTGTGCATATTAAGTTGAGTGTAAGTAAATGCTGAGAATAAAGCATATTTGTGTGTTTTTTCACAGGGAAGTAACACGCAGTGATGCAAAGCAGAGCAGTTGTGTGAGATCTAGATGCTATGGGTTAATATGGCTTAATCATTATTTGGATCATTATTATTCATTAACAGCGTTACACCGGATGCTGTGGGTGGTGTTATCGTGAACCGCCCCATTCCTGAACATATGGCACATGTGGAAAATGCTGAATAAACATTCCTCGATTGAATTTGGTGAAAGTGTGAAACTGATAGTGGCATGTTTTTGTTCTACTCCAGCAGGATCACGTTTATTAGGGAAATTAATGCAAACTTGAAAAGAACAAAACAAAAAAAAAAGTGTCAAAGCAATACAGCACGAGTTTCCACAGTCAACGGGTGCTTCACAATAGACTGTCTGTCGCCTGCTGGCTCAAAATGCATCAATCTGTTAACCCTGCAGAGATGCTCTGCAGAACCCGTTTCTAAGGAAGAACGGGAAAAACATTGAAACGGTGTGCAGAGGCGGAACATCAGCAAGATTTTGGAACAGAATTCTAATTACGGCGATGCATAATGATAATGACAAATCTCCAGACTGTCAGCAAACCAATCTGTACATATTTTGGAACTCGATCATTATCCAACCCCAATCCTTCTCCCCACAATCCTACTCAATCCAACTCCTTCCCATCCCATCCAAACCTGTTCAATCCATCCAATTCGGTCCGATTCCATGTTATCTTATACCACCTCATTTTCTAACAGACATGGTTTACATCAACTCAGGTGCTAGATCCAGAAAAAGGCATCTGGAGGCAAGAATGGCAACGAAAAACTCTCTGAGAAACAACTGAAGAAACCTTGAGAGAAACCAGTGAGATAGCAGACTGTACGCTTAAAGCAGTGTTTCTCAAACTGGCGAATGAACTTGATGATATGAATATATATGTTTGTGTTCTTCATTATATCTATTAGAATCTTCTCTATAAAGTTCATACACTCAAAGCAACCACAAACAAACAATTAGGTCACTAATGCAAGTACATTAAAACAACATCAGTTAGGGTACCTCACTACACTACAGCTCATGTTATTGATTTAGAACGTCATTTTATGTCAAGTTAGACATTTTTAAAAAAGCATTTCATTACCATTTGTTTGGGCTGATTGAGGACAGTTGAGGCTTGAAAGTCCACCTCGCTTTTTAAAGAAGAATGGCTGAAAGTTTTAGAACCACTGGCTTAAAGGTAAAGATGTGCATAGTAATTTTGTGAATCCTACAATGAGCAAATATTGTTTCTGATTGAAGAAAAAAGAAAAAAAAAAAAAGAAGTCTACAGTATCCTTTTGAGGTGGTTTAGCTCGGGTTCAACATGCACACTAGCGGTGCTCGATTTTAATGGAGAAAGTGATTGGACTCTGAATCAACACACCTGCAGATTTGGGGACATCATCCCAAATTATTGCAAAGAAGAAATCCAAAAGTTGGGTTTTTAAATCAAATTACATTTTATTTGGTCACATACGCATTCGTGCAGAGTAAAACGTAGTGAAATGCTTGTCCAAAATGTAACTAGAAATCGAATATATAAAAAATAAAATAAATTAAAATATAAATATAAAGTATAAAAAATAGAGATATAAATATGGTGTGTATATATATATATATAAAAATATTGTGTGTGTGTGTGTGTGTATATATATATATATATATATATATATATATATATAGTCCAGATTTGACCTGTCTCAGTGTGATTGCCACTAAATTATTATTAAATTAATGTTTTCTGTTAGAAATGGCATTAATTAAACATAGCATAAGTTTGGGATAAGTGTTGAATAAACAATGGAAAAGAAAATGTTTAATGAGCAGCACGTGTATGTGTACTTAAGCTGATGTTCCCACCTTGAAAACACAACTACTTTACATATTGGTACCTACGTATTTGCGCCAAGTTCACCGATTTGGCGCTAAAATTGGTCATTTGGTCCTGCACTGCAAATTGCCGGAACCGTTTCACGTTTTTTTCTGTCTTACAAAAGGCACGCAACAGTAACTATGGTTACACAAAGTGAGAAAAATAGCTCCGAACATCAAACGGAATTTTCAGGTCGTTCATGCTGGACTCGAAAATGTACATAGCGCAATTTGGATAAATGCTCTATATTTGTGCTTGTTTGGTAACCATACTCATGCACAGGAGGAAAAACTGAAAGAGACGTACAGAACTTCCTGATTGAGCAGTATACAGACACACAAGCAATGTGCAGTCCACCACTTCTCTCACGCTCTCTTTACATAGCAACACATTCGAAGCTGTTAGATTTGTTTCACACTTACTTTTCCTCTCACAGAAGGAGCTGCTGTCGCGTCTGTTAGTTCTTCATCCTCTCCTGCAGCTCGCCAATCTACACGCGCCGATATAGAAATAGAGAAAACCCACACACACATCACACAGACACACATCACAGAAAGAGAAAAAAGAAAAAAGAATTAGTCAAGAGGAGTCACGCAGAGACTTGACGAGAGACGGTGCTCATTTACAGAACTAGCTGACAATTGAGAAAACAGCGAACCCTTTGTTTGAAAGCTCCTGCCATAATAAAGACAGGCATAAGCACTGAATCACAATCATGGGATAATGCATGAGGATTAGTCTGAACCAGTATTATTTTACTGAACACTGGTATAATTAATAATTCATAATTGTAGGCTTTAGTTATAAAAGACTTCAACGATTGGATTGTGCTTATTTCCTGCCTTAGCACAAAAATACACTATATGCACAAATGTTTGTGGAAAACTGACCAGAAGATTTGTATGTGCTTTTTGGACAACTCCTTCCACATTTAGTCCCCATTTGCCACTCTTTTGAGAGGCAAATGATTTTTTAGATTTTGGAGTTTGCTTGTCGAGATTTGTGTTTATTCGGACACAAGGGCGCTAGTAAAGTCAGGTACTGTAACATTATGACCACCTGCATAATATTGTGCTGCCAAAACCTCGGCCGCCCATGACCCTGTCGCCGGTTCACCACTTTGACCACTTTGGATAGATACTGAGCACTGCAGACTGGGAACATCCCACAAACGCTGCAGATGCTCTGACCCAGTCATCTAGCAGTCACAATTTGGCCCTTGTCAAACTCGCTCAAATCCTTATGCTTGCCCATTTTTCCTGCTTCTAACACATCAACTTTGAGAACAAAATGTTCACTTGCTGCCTGATATATCCCACCCACTAACAGGTGCCATGATGGAGAAATATAGAGACGGATGTTCCGCTGTGGCGACCCCTAATGAAAGAAGCCGAAAGAAGAAGATAATGCCTGGTCGGTGTATTTTTATGAAGCTGGCTTTGTGCACAAGGAGTATTGTCATGCTGGATACAGGTTTGGGTCTCCTAGTTCACATAAAAGGTTAATTTAATGCAACCACATCCAAAGTTTACAATTATTACAGCATACAGTAAGTATACAATTATTATTACACAATTACTATACAATTGTGCACCTTCCTCTTTTTGTAAAAGTTTGGTGGAAAAAACACATATGGCTGAAAAAGTCAGGAGTCACAATAATTCTGTTCATATAGTGTATTTCAGACCCAGCAACAACTTCCTGAAGAGGAATAATATGAAGGGAGGAGATGATAAAAACAACAAAACAAAACTAAGGTATACATTCTCACATGTTCTCATACAATGTTTTCACGTTCACTCTGTCTTTCATATAAGCCTTCCTTCTATATCCACAAAACTTAGCATCCATGTTGTGACATAGAGACTTTATGCAACATGTAATTTAATGAACCATACATGTCTTGTGTAAGAACATAATTCATTGTCTCCTTCACCTTTTTCAGGCGCATGAAAACACACGTTCCGTTGTGACTGGTGTTTGTTAGTTTTGGTGTCTTTGTAAATAATAGAAGGTAAATAAAAACCAGACAAAATGTTTTTTTAAATAATGATTCTCTTCATTTTTTTTTCCCTCTGGAGCTTTCTAGTAGGAGAGGCCAGCTCGCAAATAGGAATCCAGATTTGTTCCATCCATAGGAGGAAAGGAGTGTATTAATTGAAAGTGTGAAGAAATGTTATTACATGTTATCTTGGATGCATGTCTTTGAAAATGCCCATTATTATCATTGACTAGAGCTTCTCAAAAAAGACACTAATGACATTGTTTATAAGATGATGTTGTAGATCAGGGATGTTCACACTTATCAGCTTGCGAGCTCATTTTAAAATGCCCAAGTCAAAATGATCTACATTAAAAATGCTGAATTAAATATTTATTTAAGTATAGTAAATCACGAGCGATGTATTGGGCACCGCTGTTGTGGAGCATATAATTGTAAAGTACACTAAAGTTTCAGCTAATGAGATTGTAACCCACACAGTATTGTTATTCGTCCGTTTGAATTTGAGGGGCGGAGCCTCACTTATAAAGAACCTACCTGTTTGGCCAAGAGGGAGAAATTTTTTTTTTGTTTTTTTAGTAAGTAGCCGACGCTTCGTTCGTCATGATATAAAGTGCAAAACCTTTGTGTACGTTTTCTCAGATTTTTTGTTTTGCTTTTGTGTGTTTTTTTCCCCCCTCAATTCAGAATCATATTGGATGATTCCTGTTCCACTGTTTGGTGCATGCCCTGATGAGAAAAGAATTGAAAGTAACCTCAAGAAAAGAGTTTTTGTGCTGATTTTGCTGCCCACTTTGCACCCATCAAGACGGCCACACTACACACGCACTCTCCAGTTTGACTGCTTTAGAATGCACATCTTTAGCGACAGCGCTTTTAAACATATTCGCTTACATTCTACATGGAAATAGTTCTCATCAGTCAAGTCGCAGATGAAACATTGCTAGGATTAATTTTGTGTAAAATAAAATCTCAGATTTTCTCGACAAGAAGCATGAAGGCTACATATTACAAGCAAAAAACTAAAAAGTTTAGAAAAGAGCACTGGCCAAAAAATAACAGAATATCAGATTGGAAAAACGGAGCAGGATTTCAAAAGGGTGTCAGTTATTAGTAGAGAGTTCAGAATTTTTTATTTATTTATTTTTTTTTAATTGGGGGAACCAATGAAGACACTTTGGCCGTATTTTTTGCGAAATTATTATGCTTAAAAAATAAATAAATAAATAATAATTTAAAAAAAAAACAGCAAATGTTGTTTATTTATCTCAAAACATATTCGATATAATGTATTGTTTATATGACCTCCATAACCAAATCCTTAAAATTTGCATTCCGTGCAGCGGTAAAATGCAAATGGACGCTTACAGGCCGGGATGATCGCATGACCTGACATGACACAACAAGAAACAGGAAATAACCTGCAAGTTTCAACAGATCGCTGAGAAAATAAAACTAATAATGTAACAAATGTGTGGGTTCCAGTTACATTTTCAGAGCAAACCTTTTTTTCCCCTCATCACTGCTTTCACCTTTTATTAGATTAGATTAAATTTTATTGTCATCGTCCAAGGAACATGTACAGAGCCAATGAAATGCAGTTAGCATCTAACCAGAAGTGCATAAGTGGCTCATTCACAATACAATATTCACAATACAATACAATATTTACAATTTGATCGTTTCCCCAGATTCATAAAATATGGTAACAATACCAACAACACTTCATTTCTCCTGCGATCAGTGATAAATGCTATTGTGCCTTGAGTGATTGAGAGACTCCATCTGACTCTGACTCAGCATGACATCATGTGAACGCTCGTGAGATTGAGGTTTCGGTAAAGAAAAAAAGAAAGAAAAAATTCAACTCTGTGTCGCTCTGCAAATGAGTCAAATTCGACAAGGGAACTCAAAAAGGAAACCACATTCATACACACGGAGAATGATTCATGTCTCTACTGTACAATAAAAGAAAAAAAAGCCTGAACAAAATAAATCTAGTTGAAAGGAAAACCAGTGTGATTGCACACAGTTTTCATGTCTACACCACATTCTTTTAAGTGCTCACTATAGAAAGTCGGTTCGAGGCAGTGAAAAAATTTATGAATTTGTTCACGTCTGAGAAACCAGTGCGCAATATATGAGCAGCTCTAAAGTATATGGACACCCTGTACAACTATCCACCCTCAACGGTGTGGTAACAGTTAATAGAAGAACCACAAACGGCTGGAAAAGTCAGATGTCCTAATACTTTTGTCCATGTAGTGTATATGTGAAGACATTATTAATACAACATTAATATGGTGATTTAGGACAGCAGAATGAAAATATCACACTGCCTATATTCCAGCATTGCATTTTAGCTAGAAATAACAACTTGTCTATGTTCCATATGCTGCACAGTTGCAATAGATAGGACGGTTATTTTGGCAATATACTAGTGAGAATTGCTTGTCAGTTAAATACTAGCTAGGACCAGTGCTCGAATTGAGGGGGGGCTGGGGGGATCTGGGACCCCCTTAAAGCATGACAAGAAAAAATAGACTTGTGGGGGATATTAGCAGTAATTAGCGGTAATGTATTAGCGTCCGGAGCAGCCCCTTTAAGAAGGTAGCGGATGGAGGTAAGACATGTGACCGAGGCATCATGACATGCATCAAGAGTGAGTCATAGACAGATGTGGCGGAGAGAATCCGGTCATTTTCCAAAAACAAAACATCGGTCAGAATCAGATAATAAATAAAACGGAAATAATGTAAGTTATGTATTCTTTCTGTGCGGCCCGGTAACAGTTGACCCACGGTATATATAAATATATATATCTATCTATCAGCACTTTTTCCTTAAAATAAAAAGGAAAAACAAAAAAAATATATATTTTTTTTAATATAATCATGTTTCTTACTTGTCATCAACCTTGTAATTACTACGTAGTGTTGACAGTTAAAAGATTGTTGTAAAAAAAAAAAAAAAAAAAAAAAAAAAAAAAAAAAAAAAAAAAAAAAACAACAACAATAAGAAAGATCAGCTTCATAGTACGCCTCTTTTAGATGAAATCTATAGTCTGTTTTCATGATGTACTTGAAAATACTGATGTCCTGCATGTCCTAATGTAGCTTGCTTTCTCAGATTCACTTGTATGTAGTTCCTAAGCACTGCCATACTAATGCTAAACTGTGCTATTTCCACTACATTGAGAAATTTTTGTGGACACCGGACCATAAGATTGGTATACGCTTTTTTGAACAACCTGTTCCACATTTACTCCCATTGGCTGGAAAAGTCAGGTGTTCCAACACTTTTGTCCATGTGATGTATCTTCTGCTTCATATTGCAGGAATCATACTAATAAACCCACCTCATCCAAATGAACCACAATTTATATTCATATGATTTAACCTGATTGTCATGTGAACTACTAAATCGCATTCAATTTAAATATGGTGCATTATCTATTGCCCCCAAACCTTAATAGTTCATTTAAATTATTTGCACTACTGGTTGGATACTAATTGAATTTTATTGTCTCTGTACTCCGATAGTGACGATCTGAACCTAACCGGACTAACCCTTTCAGGATCCAAGACACAAGTGTAACAAAAAAATTTAATACCAAGCACTTTTGTGCATCTCAATCTAAAATTCAGAGCTGAATATCATTTTTCAGCTTTTTAAACAAATCTCAAACACTTCAGATGAGTTTCCTGATCTCGCGCCATGCTTTCTCAGTTGAACATAGTGATCTAGTAGAGAAAAAAACCCTCTGTGTGCCAGAAACAAAAAGAAATTGCCACTAGGCCAATAAGCCGCACTTGCACTCGTGCTATCGAACGCCAAAGCAACAAATGATAAATCGATTTGATTATGCAAATTAAGCATGATGTAGTAAAGCATCAAACCTGAATTATTGGCTAGAATCAATCCTAAGAACAATCATATGATTTGTGGGTCCGAGGTTTCTTTAGTTCCCGATTTACAACTTCACATTCAACCTGAAATCACACAGGGTTTGACTACAGGTCTTAATCATTTTTTTTTCCATCGAATGCTTATGCATTTGTACAGCAATGCATATCTTTTCTTTTTTTTTTTTTTTTTTTATCATAATACTGTAGCTTGCTGCATTTCTCCTTTCCGTTCTCTCTTTATAGCATTTGGCAATTACAACAGTCAACTTCCCTGTTTTTAAACGTTATTTACTATGGCTTTACTGTACATTCAAATGCTTGTTTTTAATGTTTGTGCATTTCATTTATGTATATCATTTAATTATTATACGAAATTCATTATATATTCTAGATGCTTATGCCTTCACAAATGTACAAAATGTCGGTGTTTTTTTTTTTTTTTTTTTTTAAACAAAAATTGTCAACAATGTTGTATTATATTTTATATACATTTTTTTAAGCATGGTTGTCAAACAATACAAACGTTGATTGACACAAATTGCTTTACCTTGCATACGCAAATGCTCTTTTTGGTTGTTGATTTTTTTTTTTTTTTTTTTTTTTACACAGAAAGAAACAACCCAGCATGAGTGCATTTGTTTAAGGAGAAATCCCCAGTGCACTCAACTAGCAGCCAACTTTAAGCTTCATAAAATGTCAAAATTAAAAGATAGTTAAACTCTATATGTGGCTTTTGCATTTTTTAAGTACACTTTTATACATAAATACCCTGAATTAGGGCTCTATATAGTTATAATAAGCGACACATAAATTATTATTATTATTTTTTTTTAAATCTGATTAATCGAAAATAAATAAACAAATGAAAATAATCATCTGATGAAACGATTATCAAAATAATCGTTAGTTGCAGCCCTACTTTATAAACATACAGACATTCACTGGTTAATTCTATTGCAATAACTGCATTGAGTTCCAAGACAAACATGATGCATCCATGGTTTTTGTATCTTGAATCATTTCCCATTTCTGAGGTAGAAATGCAGAAATAGTTCTTTTGGTGTGTTTTAGAAACTAAGCACAAAAGTCATTTACAACCCATTATTAATAATCTACGCAAAGACATTACAAAGAACAAAGAAGCTTCGGATAAATGGATTTTTTTTTGGTTCTCTAGTAAAATGTATACAATCTGCCAAAAGGAGCTATATATAGCTACTGCCATATCTCTGTCCCGATCAATGCCCCATGACTTGTCAAATGCAAGTCTATGAGACACAATGAGGTCAGAATATATGTCAAAGGTCATACCGTCATCTGATACCAGGGTGACATCCGGTACGGCAAAATGCTTTCGATTTCCCTCCTCCAGCACTTTGCGTTCTCAGAGCAGAAGTCGTAACTTTGTTACGTCTTAATGCGTTGTTTTTTTTTTTTTTATGGAAATAACATATATTGAGTCATTGTGCGGCCCTCCGTGTAATCGACTGTTTCACTGGACATGCTATGACACATGAGTCAGATCCCATCATCTCTACACACATCTCTTTGTCTTCAAGGGGGGGCTTCTCTGGTTACTGCATTTCTCTTAACGACGGCGTGCGTTTTTGCCGAGAGTGTACGAGTCCAGACACGCCTGAGATGCAGCAGACTTACAGTAAGCACACTTACAAAAAGCAGGCCGTTATTTAACCCTTCGTTTTAGGAACATGAGGCTTGGATGCAGAGATGCAAGACAAAAACGAGTAGATGAGTATAGAATAAGCTGTACGCGAGTTGCCAGTTTGTTTACCAAGTCTCTATGTTTTAGGTTTCAGTGTTTTTCAGCACATTCCTGAAGCAAGACTGTTACTGTCGTTCCTAAATATACTGAGTTTATCTTCCATCACAGCAATTCCCAGCTCGGGGTTCTCTGGTTTCCTCTAATTAACTCGAAACAACATTAACCAACTGGACAGCAGGCACAACACGGCAGTAAAACATCTTTCTCCATCTAGTTTGGGATGTGTTGAATGGATCATGTGACCAAATATACTGTAAGTTAACCTTTTTGCTGTAGTGTTACACTTTTAAAAAATGTAATCCCCCCCAAAAAAAGTATATGATGTATCGATCGGATCCTTCCAGAAGCGACACATTGATTCATGAGAATCCACAGATTGACATGGATCTGGCTTGGTGGGAGGAAACCAGTGAACCCAGAGGAAACCCACACAAATGAGACCAGAACCTAACAGGTTCAGGATCATATTTCACGTCTTCGTGTGTTCTTAATCAAAAGACAAAGAACAACTGAGCCATGTAACAACTGAGCTGCTAAAAGGAACACATTTACAGCACATCCCACATACCAGGTTCTGCAGGTGGCACAGTGTTATATGGTGCAACTGTGGTTTACATTCAGTTTCAGCCAGCCCTCATGGTCTACTTATAACAGCACTTCAGTAAAAAAACAAAACAAACAAAAACGGCTTTTATCTTAGAATGCATAGACATGACGTACAACCGCTCTTCTCCTGCAAAACAGGAAAATATCTAATCTTTCCAGAAAAAAAGGGGCGTTTTTTTTTGTTTTTTATAGATATTATCGCCACGTCGATTTAAATGCACGTTTGCCGCAAATTTGTCCCCTTTTAAAACATCGGCTTCTTCTCAGGAGCTTTTCATAAAGGGGTTATAAGATGTGTCGGGACAAAAAACACCTAAAGACACTAAAGATGCAGATTATAAAAGCTCTAATTTAAAATACAAAAGGTCCAAACTTTCATAAAATCAGGAAGGACGGACAGAAGGAAGGACAGAAGGGGACGCATTCAAAATAATATGATTTGTAAATAAGTGTAACAGGTCAGGTTTAATAAAAGTTTTTCTTTTGTTTTCCCCCTTTCAATATGTTTTCCAACTTGAAGACAATTGGAAATGTTGTCCTGTACAGTCAATCTACACATCTTATATTGTACATTTATATATCCCATAGTCCTCTACATACATGTTGCTATAATCTAATATCTATATATCTATTTAAACTGAAAGTATACGAAAGCACTCATTATGAAGTATACATAAAGTATATCTTCAATTCAATTTATAGTGAATTTACTCATTATTATGTATTCCCCAAGTTGTGCACAAACTGTAGTAATGATACACATATCAAAAAATTGAAATTGTAGATAAGAGACATAAAAACTGAAACTAGATTTCCAGCTGCCGAACTGGCTCGAAAGAATCGGTTCGCTTGAAAGCCGGCTCAGATCAAACGAGTCGACTCAGGTGACTCGTGACAGTTGCTTTCTCAAGAAACGAGCTCTTTGTAACACAAAAGCGTGTCGAGGCACCGCACTTTTACATAAAACCTCACATTCCTGGTCTTTTTTCCCCATACAAAACAATTCTGAATAATTTAAACAAGATTATTATTTGCATTGAGTGGGAAAAAAGTGCTAAGAATTATCGTTATTTACAAACACATTCGCCGGGAGCTAATAATGTTAACGTGAACATTTAAGCCAATAGATCCGTGTTATTTTATTTCCTTCCCCACTTTTGTCCAAACAAACACAATTTTACCACAGAAACCCGATCTACTATTAAAAAGCATACACTTTCTCACCTTCTGGACGTGTCCAAATCCGATTTAAAAAAAAGCCTCCAGGTGTGGAGTTTAGTCCAGAAAGCTGAGGATAGAACTGTTGCTTTGCAACGTTAAACCTGGGACACGTCGCCCACACTACCACAAACACACTTCCCTTAGGTGGAACTTAAAAAGAAAACGGACAAGAAAAGACTGAACATGTCGTCCTATCTGTCGAGAAATCTGGGAAAAGATCTGTCCCTGTTTAAAAAGCCACGGAGTGCGCGCGATACACCGGGAGGAGGCGTGTGGATTTCCCTCCGAAGCCGTTTTCGGTTGTAATATACCCAGAAAGGGAGCGACCATCAATATGGAAGGCCATACATGTCATAAAGGCGCCACTTTTCAAGCAATGTTGAACTATCAAAGTTAATTAAACAAAATCTTTTTCCGAAATCACAAATACTTATACTTATAAATATATATAAATAACTTAATCGCACATTTTATCTGTCCTAAATACCTAAAGTTAATACTTTTCAAGTTTTTGAATACTCTAATCCAGTGGTCCCCAACATTTTTTGCGCCACGGACCGGTTTAATGTCGGACAATATTTTCACGGACCGGTTTAATGTCGGACAATATTTTCACGGACCGG
>JAAIIK010000044.1:3755628-3802426 GCA_014706435.1 Silurus glanis | reverse complement strand
ATTAGACGAATCCATAGAATGCATGGAAAAGAGTCGTAACATTGTGTCAGTTTCTGGCTACATGACTCACTGCTCCTCCTTGCCTCAAAAAATCAGTGTCGTAACATTATCAGGAAATGATGATCGAAAGTTGATGATAATATTTTAATTAGAACTCCTGTTTTACAGAACAGAGGCAAATGGTATATGAAGACAAATTAAATGCTGGATGAGACCCCCCTTTCCTTACGTCTTAAGGAGAGAAAAAGAAAAGTGTCTCCCATTTTTGGCTGCATCAACAGCTGTGTGGGCTGTGCTTCTGACTCACTTCTTTGTCACACTGAATGATAGCAATAAATGAAAAATAATTTTCATAATGATAATAATAATAATAATAATAATAATAATAATAATATTCCTAAGACCATCATGTCATGTGTGTACACTTTGGCACCAGTCCTAATGTTCCAAGTCTGTCAACATAGAGATATCCAGACTACAGTTTGTATGTTTGTATGGTTAGGAGTACATTTCAAAGCTTATAAAAATGTGTGACCTGCAAGAAGTCTCCGGAGTTTTGGGCAACACCGTGCAGGGCATAGAGCAGGGCGAGAGTGCTGAGGATGGAGTACACGGCTGTGTTACTGATCTCACTCAGTTTGGCAGCGAAGAGCTTCACTACGACGTAGTGACAGTGAGCCTGGAAAACACACACACACACACACACATGCACAGTAAGAAAAAAACACCCACAAACTTATAGGCATTTATAGAGGGGGGAAAAAATACACATAGACACATAAACCTGAATAACACTAATCAAGATGAGTGAAATGCACTGGTACCACATTACAGGAAAATAATCCATGTCAGGTTGGTGTGCAGCTTTAAACAAACCCCAACGTCATAAAAACCTCTGGTTATAATATGTCTGCCTAACAGTTTTGCTCAATAATGAAATCAGCATTGGATATTACGATTACTCAGCCTGAAATATGTTCCAGGCTGCTGTGGTTTATTGTATACGAGACATGAGGAAGCGTAATAATTCCAGATCGTACGTCGGACGCTCGGATGAGCTCTAAAGAGCTGTTGTTCCAGGCATCGTCTTGGCTTTTGCTGCGCTGGAGCTCCGTCTGCAAGCTCTTGGCCGCCGTCTCCACCAGGCTAGGATCAACACACACACACACAACAGGCTATGACACTTCCATATCGCCTTATCCCTAAACCCCTAGTTTTGTTCAAACATAATTGTGTTATGCAGAGGTGGAAAGTAACAAACTGCGTTTACTTACGTTACTGTATTTGAGTAGTTTTTTTGTGTACTTGTAAAAAAAACCCTCAGTAAATTTTATAAATAAGGTTGAAAAGTAACTTTTTTACTTGTACTTGAGTAGATTTTTACACCGGTAACTTTACTTGTACTTAAGTAAAATTTCATTGAATTAACAGTACTTTGACTTAAGTAGAATATTATTACTCAATTATTAGATTTTAGTACTCTTTCCACCTCTGGTGTTATGTGCATCACTCACTTTGCAGCTCGGATTTTGTAGGCTTCCACGAGGCTCTGCAGGTCGTTGATGTTAATGACTGTGGGTCTGGAGGCCGTAGGGTGAGGCTGGAAACGTGGATGAGATTCGTTCAAATAGGACACGATGCCGCTGAGCTGCTTTCCATCGCGCACCTGTCTGTAGCTCTTAACCAGGTAACTGAAGCGTGGGAACAAATAAACCGAGGGAAACGTTTACACTGGTGTAGTGCTTTGGTTTTTGCTCAGGCACACCAAACAGCGAAAATTCTAATTAGTGGTGAAAGACAAACCATATAGACTGCTTTGGTATGAGGTAACAATGGCAAAGTAATAGAAGGGTGTCAGGTGTGTGTATGGTGTGTCAGGTCTAAATACATTGTGGGTGCAGTGTCTCAGATGTGTATACAATGTCAAAGATGTGTGTACGGAGGTGTGTGTGTATATGGTGTCTCAGGTCTGTGTAAGGTGTATGTGCAGAGTCCCAGGTCTTTTAGGTGTGTGTACGGTATGTCAGGTCTTAGTACAGTGTCTCAGATGTATACACAATGTCCCGTGTGTGTGTACGCCATGTGTATATGGTGTCTCAGATCTGTGTACTGTGTGTGTGTGCAGAGGTTCGGGTCTGTCAGGTGAATGTACGGTATGTCAGGTCTGAGTACAGTGTGTACAGTGTCTCAGTTTTGTGTGTGTATGGTGTTTTAGGTGTGTGTACCGGGCCGTCTGCAGCATCATGACAGTATTCTCTCCTTCGTAAGTGCACATGGGCGTAAAGGTGACGTAGATGTCCGGCAGGCCGCTGCTTCGAGAGTAACCGTGACCTCCGCATGCCATCCGACACACTTCGACCCCGGCATTCACAGTCCAGGTAGTGAATGCTTTCAAACCTGCAGCTAGGGCATGAAGCTGAAAAAGAGGAAGAAAGATGGACAGAGTTTTAACTTAGAAAACGATCATTACCCATCAGCATTAACAGACACAAACTTAAACATGAAGGCAACAATTTCTCAAGGTTCCCTTACACAACATTTTATTTTCAAATTTCAGATTTGTTTGACTGATGAACCACAGTGTAGAGATAGCCTTGTCAAAAACAGTGCACAGATGTGCTACAGAGAATTCCAAACAAAATCTAGGACTACAAATCACACTGAAAAAGAAAAAAAAAAAAGCCCTGACTGAACCTCATCCTCGTACCTCAGGCAGCTGGGTAAAGTCACCCTGGTTGATGTCTCCAGTAATACGATTGTACGTGTTCTTCATGTACTGACCCACGAAGGTGAAGGCGTAGGCTGTAGCTAACAGCGGCAAGAGTTTATACTGCTGAGCTTGGTAGTCCAAGATCTGCGGCTCAGGCTCTCTGTGTGCACAAAAGAAAGAAAATTATGTGTTCGTACAAAACACGTCAGTGTGATAACAACTTGCTGCTTTAAAAGTGAAGTTTATTGCAGGTCCAGAATAGCATGCAGCCTATCTTCCTTATACACAAAAGGATATGACTAAAGTTTGTGGACCCCGACCATAAGATTCATATTAGTGATGGGAAGATCGGATTATTTTAGTGACTCGATTCTTTGAATCTCGTTCATCAAAATGAACGAATCTTTTTGAGTCATTTAGTTTATTTCGTTCCTTTAATCAGAAATCAAATAAAATATGACATTTTCAATAAGCAGATCCAGCAACACGTTTGCATACATTGACTATACTTCCAATATTTTATATATGTATATATAACAAATAACATATGAATAGCGTATTTGGGAGTTGTGTAACAATTTAGAAAACAATAAAATATGGCTCATCAGTTGTCCCAATACTTTTGTCCCTATAGTGTAGCTGTTAAAGTTTCATATCTCTTATACCACAGCTCTGTTGAATTCTCGATTCTAATATTGGCAGAAGGTTTTGATTCATTTTCTTTCTATATATGGCTTTAAGACCTAAAACACGTTTTTTAATAATGCTTTTCAACTAATCTTAACACCTTGCGGTTTCTATGGGAACAAAATACACATGGACCTGTGAGGCAAATGCTCTACAAAAATAGATTAAAGAACACAACAAGCTCCTTGTCTTTTTGGCCTTATTCACATCAACGAAAAAAAAAAGAAAAAAAAAAAAAAGAGTTTATAGATGTTAGAATGTAAGTGAAAACAGTAACTCTTCCAGATGTTCCAGAGTATTTATTCATTCATTTATTTCTTCTTCTTTGAATGCCATTTTAGCATCAATGACTATTTTCATGGCAAGATCAAGGCTTAGTTGCAGGATGAACAGCATATTCAATTAAACCTTACAGCAAAATTATGTACAATTTTCAATTCCAATTTAATATTTGAAAAAATATTTCAATTTCCCAAGGAAACATTTTGGAAGTATTTCAGATACGTATTCTCTGAAATGTAACATCAAACAAATAAATAGTACACACCCAGCTCGTAGTTCGGACTGATGACGGACGGCGCTGTAGCGGATGGCGATGGTGCAGGATTTGGACAGAGCCATGGCTGCTTCTCCTACGATCATGGCGCGAATAAACACCATGGTGCCGTATGTCAGTTTATCACTTGGGGGCTTCACGTACGTGCCATCAGGTTGGACCTACACACACACACACACACACACACACACACACACACACACACACACAGCATTATAAACACATGCTTGTGTCCCACATCCTTTATTTTTAGTGTCTTCTGTATCTACTACACACATTAACTAGAACTCATGTGGCTCTCACCTTGGAGTATTTCATCAGCATGTTTTCACGCGGGATCCGAATGTTGTCCAGTTTCAGATAACCGTTATCCACCTCATCAAAGCCAAATTTGGGGCCAATGTCACCTACAATCACTCCTGCACACATGGAGGATTCCACAAATGACAACTTCTAAAGATGTCATGCATGTAATATGTGGATATTCCTTGCTGTTTAAAGGAAAATGATAATATATCTGGCTTTGTTATATAAATTAGAGCTGAAACGATTCCTTGGGTAACTTGAATACAAAAAAAAAAATCATTGAGGCAAATAAGTATTAGTCCATTTCACCAGCCGCTAAACTCAGGAGCTGGACAGAAAACACAGAAAAAGCTGCCACAAAAAACAAATGGAGGAACGGGGAGAAACCAGCGTTTTATATGGAAGACTGTTTCCGCCACATTAATAAATGTTTGCCTAATTTTATTTCTTGCAATTACGATTTTTTTTTTTTTTTTTAGCCAATCGGGCAGCGTGACCCCCTCTGTAGTGCCAAAAAGCTTTACAAATTAAAAATTTTATTAGCTACAATCAATAGAATCGCATAGTATCAAACCAAGCCTCGGATCCCTGGAGAGAACTCTGTCCAACAATCAGCTGTGGAGGAGTCGGAACAAGACAGATGGAGCAGAGGAGCCTTGTTCATACACCAACAGCTTCAAACTTCAGGCCGAAAACACGGTTAGCGGCGGATGAAATAGAAATGTTGGATGTTGATGAGAAATAAAGTCAGAATTGCGAGAAAAAAAAGTCTGAATAACAAGGAAAAAAAAAAGAATTAGGCAAACTTTTTTTATGTAGCAGAAACGGGCTTCTATAGGATTCAGGCCCAAGAAAATGACAGGAAATTTCCAAAGTTTGCGATCATTTCAAACTAAAACAAAGATAATGGACAAGCTACACTTTTTTTTTTTTTTAACAGTAATCTGGAATTTCTTTTTATATTTATTATTTTTTTATTTATATATTTGGATTTGCATTTGATGAAATTCCAAATTCTTAATCATTAAATATCTGTAAACATATAGGAAAAGAACACAAGCATACCTGGCAGAGGCTGGTGGGTTTTCATGCACCGTATAGGGACGATGAAGGCGTGGAGGCCGTGACACTTGGCCTGTGTGTAGAGCTGGGCCAACACAATGGCATGATTGGACGTCTTACCCACTACAAAACAGATGCACAAACACAGTTCATTTTTCTTTCTAACACAAGCTGGGTAAAAACTGCTCACCACAGTTGTAGAGTGCTTCTGGGGTATAGTAGACTATTTCTTTTATCGACAAATCTTTCCTGCCCTCAGAACCGCCACTCGTAAGTCTTTTTGCTTTTTCACACCATTCTAAATCACTGTAGGAGTCCTCTTGCATAGCAAAACAGCACTCCCAGCGTTCCTGCCACTTCTGGAATGTGTCCTGGAAGTCTTCTTTTTCAAAGCGTGTCAAGCACCTTTTGCTGTATTTTCGTCTTCTGGAAGAATCTGGTGAGTAGGGTGGGTGCGGAAGTGAGATCATGTGGATTGTGCACCGACGATCATCATGCACAAGTTGCTGAATGGTTTCGAAGTTTTCTGAGGTTGAGCTTGTTAAAGGTCTTTCTGATCTCTCGATGTCTTCTATTGATGTTCTTCCGCTCTTGAAGTGGCGCTCAAAAAACGCCTCTGTGGCAGATTTGCCCAGTTTCACACTTAAGTTCATGTTTGCTCTTTGTTCTAACTTGCAAACGTGGTTACGCACGTTGTCAGAAAAGCACCAGTTAGCACCATTAGTCTCAAAACACATACTGTATATGTATTATGGACTATGTTTGGAGTGAGGGCAATAATGTACAAAAGTAGATGTTTAAATCAGCACTGAGGCCAAAATACTGAGCAGAAAGCCATAATGTACGTGCAATTAAACCCAACATCATACGCTTGTGCTCTTTAAAATGGTAACTAGTAAAAAGTTGCAATGCGTCTCTTAGTTATTGACCATGAAATGCACATGTCAAGAATGATGAGACTGCTTTCCTTTGTATTTTGCTACCAGGTCAATTCAAAGTGCTTGAAATGAAAGTGTGCATCATATTTTGAGTCAAATTCTTACATTTAGTCATTTAAAATAATAAGACATTTTGGTTGTTACCAAGCAAATGACAGTATTTTATATTATTATAATATAATAATATTTTATAACTTTCTTTCGGCTTCTCCCATCAGGGGTCGCCACAGCGGATCATCCGCATGTTTGATTTGGCACATGTTTTTACACTGGATGCCCTTCCTAACACAACCCTCCCCATTTATCCGGGCTTGGGACCGGCACTGAGAGTGGCTGGGGTTGGTTCCCTGACCGGGGATCGAACCCGGGCCGCAGCGGTGAGAGCGCCGCATCCTAACCACTAGACCACCAGGGGACCTAATATAATATTATTTTATAATATTCTAATATAATATTCTAATATAATATAAAATGTCTAATATATTTTAATAGCTGTTCTTTTTAGGAAAAAAGGCAGTTTTTGTGTGATATTGATCAACTAAATGCAATGATATAAATGTACACAAATGTACAAATTTTCTGCCCTCATATCTTGCATTTTGTGATCATTATAAATGCACTTTATTAAACTGAATCATGTAATGTATGCGTGCACTGTAAGTGAGTTTTGAGTTTTGATTACTTTTATTTATATATATATATATATATATATAAAGTAATCAAAACTCAAAACTCACTATATATATAGTACACCCCTAATTCAAATAGGTTTTGCTTTGAGCTGTATGCAGTAGGAATTTCTGTTTATTGTAGATTGTTTTATTCTATATATTTTTACTGGATTGCATTTTGTAAAGTGTGATATTTTCAAACACAGTTATCACACAGGGAATTTTTTTCAAAAACGTAACCCATCATTTTCATATACTGCTACAGGATCACTCACGTCCTCCTGGCCACCATTTGATGGATGTAACCGTCGGGCTGTTCAGGACAAACTCCTGTGTGGAGGGGTCGTAGGTCGCTGTGGTCTCAAGTCCACGGATGTGCGTTCCTGAAGAGCGTGCAAACGCCAACAAAACACGTACACACACGTACACACACGCCACGAACAAGATAATAGTTCATAAAGGAAGAATACAGTATAATTGAATAGTAAACTTTACACACAAATACTAATTTGTTGCAGATAAGAAATCTAAATCTCTAGTATGCGGTCCAAAGTTTGAAATATGAATAAAGAAAAGCCATGAATTTTCAGTAACTGTTTGGCAAAAGAAAAAACTTCTTTAATCCAAATGCAGTGGATCAGAATCAGAAAAACCTGTATGCTGCTCATTTGATTAGATTTGTATTTTTTATCTAGTTATGTTATTTAAATAACTAGTAGGTCTAGTAGATGTTTGACAGCTCTAATATAGACTGATAATAAAAAAATACAAAAACTAAGCCTGGTCTGAAATCACAAGCAAGGTTTTAAGGGTTAGCGTTTGATGCTGGTCATGATCTGATTATTTTCAGGCATTCAGAAAGCTCGCCCCAAAATCAGCTAAAGATTTAAGAGTACTACACCAAGATGAGAAGTGACCGTTTTTTTTTTCCCCATGTATCATTGCTGGTCTCTGTACAAGAGAAACTGGACGCCTTATGCGCCTTAAATGAAAAGGTGGTTCTTGCGGATTGCCAGGTTGTTTACCGTGCCCGAGCTCTGTCTGGGCATAGGTGCCGATAATCTCCAAGTTCCATGCGGGTGTGAAGAACGTGTCCAGCTGATTTGGCGATGCCTGGTTCAGCAGCGTGGTCAGAAACATCCCCAGGTGCAGGTCCAGGGGGTCCGAGCGTCCGTTGTGCACGCATCTGGGGTTCGTGTTTTAAAGGGATAAGGCATGGACGGGGAGTTTGAAGAGAAGAGAAGGAATGATGAAAATGAGGTGGGGGGGGGGTGTTTGGTGAAGGAGGGTAGTGATTAGTGAAAGCACAGAGGGAAGCACAGGTTGGGTAGGAAAGGTAGGAGGAATGGTTAGAGTGAGGGGTGAAGAAATGTGGAGAGAAAAACAGAGCTTGAAACTTGGTGCTGATTAAACATCTAGTCAAATCACAAACACATCATTCTAAATGGGTTAATTAATAGCAAACGATGAGCATTTGCAGTCATTACGCAGATCATCAACTGGAAATAAAGAGATTTAAATGGTGGAAAAATCTTGCATTTGATTTTAAACAGTGACATTATTAAGATATAATTATGTGTGAAAATGTAAATCGATTATGATCAGTCTCTGTGCTTGAAAACTGCTACATTTGTTTGCATGAGGCTGGTAGAAAAATAAACGTATACGCAATATTTACTTCATGCCAGTCGAATGCACACAACAACTGATGGTCTACGTTTAAATATAAGAGAGAATAAAAAGTAGATTTTTGACTTTTTGGCACAGAGGCAAAGAAACTTAATGCAAGAATGCCACAATGTAAGTCCAATCAAACCAGCAATCAAGCATTTGGGCTCCTAAAGCTCATTCGGTCAACAGTTAAACATGCAAAGAAAAGAAATTAAGTAGAGGTGACAAGAAATGGATAATATAGATATTTCCTTCCAAAGATATTTGGACGACCAGACATCTGGCATGAACTGACAAATGGGAACACTTCTGGAATGCTGTCAAACACCCACACAGACCAGTACAAATCCAGTACGAGTCAAGTCCTTCACTTAGTCAGACTAATTACTTTGGACCGCAGTGACCCAGAGGGAGTCTCATTATCAAGAGCTGTGCTTATTCCACCAGATATTAAACAAACTTATGCATTCTTAGTCAATTGCAAACAGTATAAAACAGTTTGGCCACCTCTGGTGATTGTTCGGGTTTGTCGATTAATCGGCACCGAGAGTTGATTGGCGAAACTATCTGCAAAAATCCATACAGATAGTTTTTCCGGCTTACAACCATAGCTATAAGGGCTGAGAAGGTCAGCTGTCATTATGAGAACGGCCTCATTACTGATGCTACGTGCTGTTTGTTTTTACACGTGAGACTGCATGCTGCACGGAGAGAGCACGATGCATGGATTAAAAAAAGCTAGATTAAATGTACTCATTATCTAATTTGCACATTATCATTATTCAGTACTGGTTTTTATTTTTTGCAATAAAATTCAGTACTATTTTACATAGAGAGTTTGTTGTTTTTATTTTTTTTTGTTTTAATCCAGTATCCATTTTAAAAAATTATCCATTTATTTATCGGTTATCGAAAGTACGATCCCACTGAGCTATCGGTACAGGCAAAATCCACTATAGGTCGACCTCTCATTTAAAGCAACACGACATTTGGTGAGAGGTGCCCAAGCTTCTGCACACAACTTCATTGGATATACTCTCATAATGCACTTGCAGAAAAAGTTTAAATCAACTTATAATTCATTCTGATGAAATAAGCCCAGGCTCTGAATGTAGACTCATGTCATCTTGTAAATCTGAAAGCACATATCTCATGATTCCATAAGTGAAAACGACTGACCGTGCCCCAGTTCGGTCTGGGCGTACGTGCCGACCACCTCGAACGAATTGGACAATGCAAGCCATTTGCTGCGCTGCTCGGGGGTGCACTGCCAAGACAGCGTAGGGACGAACATCGTGAAATGGAGGCCGAACGCCTCGGTGGCGTTTTTTCGTGCCACTCTGAAAGAATGCACAAACCTTAGCCACACTACCTGAATTCTTTGTCCTGTGCTTTGCTCTAGTTGAATGATTATGGAGTAGTATCGCTGCTATTGCAGATTTATAACTGTAGAGCAAAGGCTTTGATGTATTAATCTGATATGTAGGCATGACTAACTGCCATGTTGCATAATTCACACTGTTTGACTGTATGTATATATTTTGTCCACACACTACATGGAAAAAAGGATTGAGACACCTCTCTTTTCTATCCATGTTTCTACTTAAACTGCTACCACAAATTTTCCCTTCATTAGGAGAACTAGGGGACCCAAATCTGTTCCAGCATGACAATGCCCCCGTGTACAAAGCCTGATCCATGAAATAAAGTTTACATGGGTTGGAGTGACCTGCTATAGAGCTCTGACCTCAACTCTAACAAACACCTGTGGGATGAACTGGAACACTGACTGAACCCCAGGCCTTCTCACCCTACATCAGTACCAAAAAATACTAGCACCCTTATGGCTAAATGAGCACAAATCTCAATGTGGAACATCTTCCCAGAAGAGTGAACATCTAACATATAACAGCAAATAATCACTAAAATGTTATTCAAAACCCACATATGAATCTTCACAAACTTTTGTCTACAACTACACAAATCTTAACTACATGCACAAGTTCTAGCACTTATTATCAGTTTGATTTTCAGCATCTACACAAGTCTTCCTTACCACATGAGATAAAAATCACAAGCATCAGTGTTGTCTTTTCACTTGAATGAGCTCTGTACAAACTAATATCGGTGAGGAAAGTGAATGTTGAATCGTTCAGTAAGTCGTGTTATCTAAATTTCCTGTTATTAATGTCCTTATTGTTATATGTACTGACTGTAAAGAGATTTTGTGAGCATTGCAGACATTTGTAGAGTCAGTATATGCTTAGACCTCGCGACTGTGAGAAAATCTTTAGGTCCAAAACTATTTTTATACATCTTTTAATAGACTGGCGGTTTTACAGCTTCAAACTCTGACACATTAACTAAAATATGGTCAATGTTGAACAAGAAGTCTGTGAGATCAAATCCACATTCTAAGATTCTGCTAGGTGGCGCTGTCTTTTAAATACATTAATGCAATATAGGAAAACAGTTGCAAAGGACTATAATGTCTTCTCGAATCATCACAAGTCACTAAAGAGATATGCCTTTATTTGGTTTCAATTGTTGGCTTTTCATTACTCAAGCCTCATTAAAGTTATACTCTATGACAAAAAGAACAAGTTTGTCCAACCTGCAGTCCTGATATAGTTTGGGCACAGAGTAACTACAAGCCAGGTGCATAACAAAGAAAATCTGGCATTATGCCTTTTAATGATGGACACACACTGTGAATGCATTGACAACTTTTAGTATAGGCATTTGTTTGTTTGTTTGTTTGTTTGTTTATTAAGCTTTAACGTTTGTTTATTAAGCTTTAACGTCATGTTAGCACCAGAGCTATAAACATGACAGACATAGGTCATCAAATCCATTACATTTAAATTACTATATAAGAAATTTCAGCTTTAAATGAGACAAGTCAAGTTTATTTCTATAGCGCTTTTCACAACAGACATTGTCTCAAAGCAGCTTTACAGAAATCAACAGTTAAGGTGAATGGTGTGCATTTATCCTTGATGAGCAGCCAATGGCGACTGTGGCAAGGAAAAACTCCCTTAGATGTTATGAGGAAGAAACCTTGAGACTCAAAAGGGGAACCCATCCTCATTTGGGTGACATCAAGAGTGTGATTATAGTCTTTAAACAATACAGAACACTGGAGTGTAAGATTATAAGTAATGTTCTTTCTACAGTCATTGTGGTTATAAAACTACGAGCTACTGAGCAACTAATAAAATAGCTCATTTGCAATCATCACAGATCCAACACCAGCTTCTCCATGCCAGAGCCTTTAAACACTCCGGGAGGTCTAATGTAAAAAAAAAAAAAAAAAACTTAAAACACATTCAGGTGATACATTATGAAAGATCCCTTGTAAACCTTTTAGTATAGCTGTAAATTTCAATACATTTCTCTGTCACTCATACTGTAGATGTTTAGAACAAAAAAAATCTATTAGCAAGCTTTAACCAAAAAATCTGTACAAAATTAAATAAGAATAATATTAATACATTGTGCGGATTAAACCATTTTAAACAGACTGCTCAGATTTGGTTCTCCGTCTCGACAGTTTCAACCAGTAGCAAACTTGACCTACAAGTTCCTCTAATGTCCGGGAGTCTACATGTGTCTGCTCTCTCTTTCTTTGTAAACTGTTGAAAGCTGAACTAGGACAAACCTTTCCCTTTCAACTACATGGGATTTCTTTCAGTACTAAGTTAATATACCTATGATTCACAGCGCTAAATAGTTTTTCATCACAAAAACTGCTCTTCGCCTCGTCATGCAGAAGCACATTGCAGATTTAAGATCAGGAAAATATATACAGCCAGTATTATATTCCCATAAACCCATACTAATATATTTTTCATGACATTACAGGGGTTGAATTGTAATCAACTGCTAAGTGGATTATAATAGCAATAGCAAAAAGTCTAACATGAACTGAAGTTGACTCATATTTTATATGATATAACTGGGGGTTTTGTGAGTGGAAGACTCCAGTAATGAAACAGTGCAAATTTGCAACAATCAAAAAGCCTGGATCTGCACTGGGGCAAGTACAAAACCAAATATGCAGGTGTAGAATTGGGTGGGGGAAAGTCTCTGTAGACTCAGGCGTCTCTATCAGTACCTTTTATAGAAGTATATCTCCTCGGGATCAGAGATGCCATAATCCCTAAGCTTCGAAAACATGTGGACACTCTTCCGAACGGCTGCATCGTATCGCTCGCTGCGGGACAGGAAGTTCGGGTCTTCTTGTTGGAAGTCAGGGTCGTTTAAGACCAGAGATTCTGTGAAACAATGCACAATGACAGAATAGTACAAAAATAAACAGCAGCATTAGTCATACAAATTAAAAGAGGCATTATGCAAATTTTGTTGAATATTCATTTCTGTGAAGGTGGCTTAGTTTAGAAGATAAATATGAGAAGAAACTTAAAGAAATGAACCTTATGAGCAAAGCAACTAGAACTTTTATATCAAGGGTGTCCAGTGTTATCCACAAACATGCCAAATATTTTGACAAAAGGTGTGGATACATCTTTCTATCATGTCCAATAAACTTTTTTTTTTTTTTTTTTTTTTACTATTTGTCCTACAGTAGGTTTTTTTTTATTTTGCCCATGACCCTATGGCTGGTTCTCTGGATGATCCTGTTTGGATCTCTTTTGCTAGGTCCTACCCCCTGAATACTCAGAACACAAAACCAACCTACTTTGGAGATGCTTAAACTCAGATTAAGAACTCAGAACCCAGCCATCTAGGCAACAAATTAGGCCCTTGTCAAAGTTACACATATTCTTACACTCATACACCCATATTCCCTGCAGTCACTAAATCACATTTACAAATTGACCATTCACATACTGTCCAAAATATCCCCCAAAAGGTTACAAATACAGCTTGTGCAAAACAGAGCATATAATAAGCATATAAGCATATAATTCTTAATATTTCACATGCAGCCTTCATTCATTCATCCTTAGTGATCGCCTGGTCCAGGCAGGGGGAAACAAAAACAACTTGACTGCTCAAATATATTAGGAGAAGGTGCAAACTAAAGAAAAAAAAATAAAATAAAATAAGCTAGACCTGAAAAGTCTGCCATTTTAAACACCTTCGAGTCATCTGAAGAGAGAAATAGATTCCAAATAATCAAGTTTAAATTAGAATACGCACACATTTACGCCATTTTTTAATACACCTTTATGCAGTGACTTTCATTTATTTAACTGAACAAATGAGGGTTGCTAAAGGGTGGTGGTGGGAGTTTAGTGGTCAACGAATTGGATTTTGGTTTTGAAGATCTCAAGTTCAAATCCCCAACACCTGAGCGATCACTTCCCCGAATACAGACACGAAATATGACACAGAGAATCTCTATTCCAATTAATAGAAACACCTGTATAAATACATCATTTATTTTAAATGATAGAATATCTATTATATATGTAATGTTAACAGGAACTGTCAAAGAAGTGGATATTTGGAAGTAATTTTTTTTTCCCCCCAAAGCTGAAACATTTACTGTCTTACACAATTGATTAGAAAGGGAAATAAACACTGAACCCTACAGAAGCACAGGAATTCAGAGATGAAGTCAGAAACATTTCTTACTCGAAGCATGCAAGAAGCTAAACATCCAAATAAGTGCATTAGTAATTTATGCAAACAATTTTGCAAAATACACCACACACACACACACACACACACACACACACACACACACACACACACACACCAGCTTTTGCAAGAAACAAGACAATATCACAACAATCCCGTCAATGTCCAACTACTGTAAATAAATCCAAAATGACTCCAGGCTGCGCAGAAATTACGCAAAACAAACCACTAAAACATGTGTATTATTTTTTTTATGCAAATCAGAAATCAGTTTAATATTCAGCCCATGTCTTGGGAACCGACCTATTTCTCTTCTCCTTCGGGTCTTCTCCACACTTCCGTCCAATATATTTGTAAGAATTTCCGTCTCGAATGTGGCATTCTCTCTTTCACGGCGAAGATCAGGATTCATTGCTGAATATCTTAATAATAATAATAATAATAATAAAAAAAACCACGCACGACGTTTAAACAACGACACGTTATTTCCAGAATGATATATTGTGTAACGTTTCAACTCTGGCCTAGTACAGTGAACTTCGCTTCCGCGTTAGGAGGGCAAAGTACATCACGTGTTCTTACGTCTGACAATTTCAGCCAATCAGAAACCAGGAGAGGAGGATGCGGAAGTTTGAAGGGTGCTGTGAGCTTCACGTGTGTGGGGTGAATGGCTTTAGTTTACGTAATGCTTGTTTTTTTTACTACAGACACGTATCCAATAGAATAATTACTCCAATGAAAAATTAGCCAAATTGTAAAAAGTGCACTTTTGATAAAATCATGCTTCCTGCGGCTGCTGTTTTTCACTTCCCCTGGGAAATCAGTTCAGAACTGGTCACAGATGGAGCTTCTATACGGACTTTCGGCAGGTATATTTATCAGGTCACGTGGCGATACTTAACTACATCGCGATATGTTGATGCACGATATAAATAATATTTATTTTTTGCGTCAACAACAAAAGTTTCTCGTCGACATGGTTCACATTTTTTTTCTATGAAACAATATGCACAAACAAGCTTGTATTTTTTTTAATAAAAAATAAAAATATACAATTCATAAAATATTTATAAATACAATAGCATTTAAAAAAAATAAATAAATAAAATATATATAATTAAATAGCAGTTTTAATAGTTTTTTTTGTTTTGAGCAGTCATCATACATACAATCTAAAGCTGTGTTAATGGGTACAAAAATACAGCATTATATTAAGATAATATTATTACACTGATATTGATATTATTTATCATATATGCATGTGTACATACATTATGCAGGAAGGCTATGTATATGGACACCTGACCATCACACCTGTATGAGCTTGTTAGATCAAGTTTCCTCCTACCATCCTCCTACCAAAAGCATGCAGGTAAACTGAATGACTATTGAATTGCCCCAAGGGGTTTCCATTCCTGATGAATGGTCATTTGTGATATTTGTAGCAAAATATTATGATTAAGGTTCATTTCCTGACATCGGCATGCATGCATACAGATACATAGGTATTCAGGTGATATTTATTGGCCCAGGTTATCTGCTGTACATAAAACCACAGCTTCCCCAAGGAAATCAGTTCTGATCCGGTCAAAGATGGGGCCTCGATACAGACTTTCGGCAGGTACATGATACGAGTCACGAGAACGATATTTGACGACATTGCGATATGGAGACGGACAATATAAATCATGATATATAATTTTGCATCAACATGATTGACTTGTAGTAGAAAAGGATAAAGCAAAACTATTACGCCATGTATTTTCTTCCATCAAACAACATGCACAAAAAAGTATATATCTTTTATACAATCAGGTAGTTTATAGCCCTTTCTGACTTGATGTACAGTGGTGTGAAAAAGTGTTGCTTTCTTTTTTGTTTTTTTTTTTGGTTTTTTTTGCATGTTTGTCACTTTAATGTTTTAGATCATCAAAAACTTTCTTTCGGCTTCTCCCATCAGGGGTCGCCACAGCGGATCATCCGCATGTTTGATTTGGCACGTTTTTACGCTGGATGCCCTTCCTAATGCAACACTCCCCATTTATCCGCGCTTGGGACCGGCACTAAGGCTTGTGCAACCCTAATGGCTGGGGTTGGTTCCCTGACCGGGGATCGAACCCGGGCCGCAGCGGTGAGAGCGTCGCATCCTAACCACTAGACCACCAGGGAACTTTAATGTTTAAGATCATCAAACTAATTAAAAAACGAGTAAAACATAACACAAGTGAAGACACAAGCTGCAGTTTTTACATCAAGGTTTTTATTTTTGAAAACTAAATCCAAAACGACAAGGCCCTGTGTGAAAAAGTGTTTGCCCCCTGTTAAAACTGTGGTTTATCACACCTGAGTTCAATTTCTCTAGCCACACCCAGGCCTGATTACTGCCACACCTGTTTACAATCAAGAAATCTCTTAAATAGGACCTGTCTGACAAAGTAAAGTAGACATCCTCAAAAGCTAGACATTATGCTGCGCTCGAAAGAAATTTAGAAGTAAATGAGAAAGAAAGTAATTGAGATCTATCAGTCAGGAAAAGGTTATAAAGACATTTCTAAAACTTTGGGACTCCAGCAAACCACAGTGAGAGCCATTATTCACAAATGGCAAAAACATGGAACAGTAGAGAACCTTCCCAGGAGTGGCCGGCCGACCAAAATTACCCCAAGAGCACAGCAACGACTCATCCAAGAGGTTACAAAAGACCCCACAACAACATCCAAAGAACTGCAGGCCTCACTTAAGCTCAGTGTTCATGACCACCATAAGAAAGAGACTGGGCAAAAATGGTCTGCATGGCAGAGTTCCAAGCTAAAAACCGCTGCTGAGCAAAAAGAACATAAAGGCTCAGCTCAGTTTTGCCAGAAAACATCTTGATGATCCCTAAGACTTTTGGGAAAATACTCTGTGGACTGATGAGACAAAAGTTGAACTTTTGGGAAGGTGTGTGTCCCATTACATCTGGTGTAAAAGTAGCACCACATTTCAGTAAAAACATCATACCAAAAGTAAAATATGGTGGTGGTAGTGTGATGGTCTGGGGCTGTTTTGCTGCTTCAGGACCTGGAAGACTTGCTGTGATAAATAGAACCATGAATTCTGCTGTTTACCAAAAAATCCTAAAGAGAATATCCGGCCATCTGTTCGTGACCTGAAGCTGAAGAGAACTTGGGTTCTGCAGCAAGACAATGATCCAAAACACACTAGCAAGTCCACCTCTGAATGACTGAAGAAAAACAAAATGAAGATTGAATTCTATTGAGATGCTGTGGCATGACCTTAAAAAGGCGGTTCATGTTCGAAAACCCTCCAATGTGGCTGAATTACAACAATTCTGCATAGATGAATGGATCAAAATTCCTCCACAGCGCTGTAACAGACTCACTGCAAGTTATCGCAAACGCTTGATTGCAGTTGTTGCTGCTAAGGGCGGCCCAACCAGTTATTAATTTTAGGGGCAAACACTTTTTCACACAGGGCCATGTAGTTTTGGATTTTGTTTTCCCTCAATAATAAAAACCATCATTTAAAAACTGCATGTTGTGTTCACTTGTGTTATCGTTTACTAATATTTAAATTAGTTTGATGATTTTAAATATTAAAGTGTGACAAACAAATAAGAAACCTTTGACTGTGTTGTGCTGTGTTTGAATGCTCCACTTTTAGACTTTCAAAGTATCTGCCAGAGGAATCCAAAGCCATTATCACATCCCATCATGCATCAGTGGAGTACCAGGTGGCAGTAAAGACTACATTTGTTGAGCCTTTTGCTCCAATAATTGGGGCTCAATACACTGTACTGGGAGAGATAGAAAAGTCAGAAGGTAGGTCAATGACATTGAATTTTTTTTACTTTACATTATGCAGTCGAACAAGTCCTGCTTTATCACACTTCTGATTTCAGGGGACGGTGAAGTCGTCGTGCATGCACGGGTCTTTAATTGCGTGGACGGCGTCGATGTTGCTTTGCTACAGAAGGCCGTAAACGAACAGAGGAAATTTTTTCGGGAAAGAGATGGCGAGGCTGGCACACACTAACATCAATAACTTAACAATCATATGACATGGAGTGGGAAACATCAGTCTGGGAAATATACAGTGGGAAATTTCAGTCTGTGTTTTAGGGTATTATAGAAGGGCATGAGAAACTGCTTTGGGACAAATCAATTCTAAATAATTGGGACAATTCTTTCCAAATACTTTTCTCAAAACTTGACCTAAATCTATTATACAAATTTGCATTGTAACTAGAAATCTTGGAAGTAGGTTTTGGTGTAACCCTAGATTAAGATAAATTAAAACAAAAATCACTTTATCAAGGTAAAATTTTATTATGGCTGGCAAGGTTTAAAATTGCTCTCAGATTTTAATTTGTGTGCTAGTGATAGAATAATTTAAACCAAAGTCTTGCCATTTATGTACATTCGATGTAAAAGTCATATTTACCCAGTTTGTGTGCTCCAAATGAATAGTGGTAACTGGTAGCTCATTGGTTGTTTGATCGGAAGATATGAGGGTTGTGGTTCAAATCCCACCATCACCACACTTCCTGCTCGGCCTCAGCAATTGCTCAGTGTATAAATGGAAGAATTCTAAGTCGCTCTGGATAAGTGTATCTGCCATATGCCATACATATAAATAAATAAAACTATATTATTTTCAAACTAATCTTGCGTTTTTTATTTGTTTTTCCATTAACAAGACAATATATTTTTCTTTTTAATTTTTTTTATTTACCATTTAAATGAACAATTTTTTTTTTCAACATCGCCATGATGGGTGAATATCATCAAAACAAGATTTAAATAATTCTTGATAGTTTTAAGCAAATAGGGAAAAAAAATACCTAGCCCAACATCCCAAGTAAAATAAACTTTGAAAGGTATTTCTTATAACCATTAAGCTCTTCAAATGAACAAAAATAATAATGTGTGTATTTTTTTATATTTAGGATTATATATATATATATATATATATATATTCGTTTTTTCCCCACATTATAAAATAAAAAGTAAACACATCTCCACGGCAGCAGTTTAAAAAAAAAAAAAAAAAAAAAAGCCCTTAAATGAAAGCAATTGATCCAAAATAGTATAATTATTAATGTAAAAAAAAAAGCCAGTGCATGCCAGATAGCAGAATAAGTAAAATGCTGAGTAATCCCAATTGGCTGTGATAATTAGGATTAACAATAGGATACTGTTGTGTGTGCAATAATTATAATGTATGTCTAATGTAGGCTGATTTGGCAGGGTTTTCCCTGAGAGCAATATGAGCAATATTACTATAAACATGAATGGTTTGCACAGAGTAAATTACAGTTCATTTGAAGGAATCTTCAGAAACGACTATGCTCTTCACTTTTGGCTGTAAACATGTCTTAAGAGTAGTTGGTAGACATGTGGCTCTTGTATGATGGGATGTAGGCATCTCTGGATGCTGCAGGAAGCATTGGGAAGCCTGTGTATGGGTCTTTCTTGCAGAGTGCCAATGCTTGCTTGTAGTTGATTTTCTGCTTTGTAATCGGATCCACTATGTCCTTCACATAGTTTGACTCTTCCTGAAGCTCTCTCATCATCGCATTGTCGATCATTTTGTTTTTGACTGCGTCTGCGATCTTTACTCGGCCTGTCTGGTTGGGGTTGACGAGGCCACCTGTCAGGTACTGCACCTCCATGTAACGCATGCCTGTGTCTTTAGGCAGCCACCCTTTCTGAACAGCCTCTCCAATCGAAAGACGTTCTTTAGTTACTGGATCTTCAACCCCGGTGAAGGCTTTCTGGGCATTGAGCAGCCGCTGCAGCTGGGTGGCTTCAATTAGGCTTCGTTCTGCTGCTTTATGGACTGAAAATCTTTCTTTTCTGTTAATATCCACAATTCCACCAGTGACTGCTTGAGCCTCCAGCAACCTTTGGGCTGTAGTGGGATCAATCATCTGTCGAGACACTGCTGAGCGCACAGAAATGCATGAATCGGAATCTTTGTCGTAAACTCCGCAAATAGGAAGCTCTTCAGGCGAACTGGTGGTGGTTTTGGTATAGGATGGAGGAGCCTGTGAAGTTCTTTGGGTGGTAGCTGAAATGATTTGAGATGAATTCTTCTTTTCACCAGCCACGAGAAGGGCAAACTCTGAGATTGGCATCTTTCCATCTTTGTATTGCTGTAATTGATTCTGAGTCAGGTTACCATCTCTCAGAGCATTTTTGATGGAATACTGCTTCCCGCTCTTGCGATCTTGCAACACAGATGTCTCCCCCTCACGCCCCGTTGTCGTGATCTCCTCCCAGTCACACTCCAACTCCTGCAAATGTATGTACTGGGTGCGATCGATTAGCCCTTGAATGTAGGCATCATAGGGTGACATGTCTTTACCAGTCTCGGGGTCCAGAATGCTAATTCTTGTGGAGACGTTTTTCTCCTGCGTACGCGTTTCTGAAGCACTTTCCTCTTTTTTCAAGCTGTTTCTGAGCTCTGTGATGGCGTTTTCTCGCTTGTAAATCCTATCCTTCTCGTCCAGAATCTCTCTCTCCAAGCGCTGAACATCAGACTCCATCTTTATGCTCTTCTGCCTGTTCGTTTGGGATCGTTCACTCATCAGCCTGGACTGCTGCTGGAATGAGATGCTGATTTCTTTCTGGTCGCTCTCCAGGGCTTTCAGTTGGAGCTGGAGATCCTGTTTTTCTTTGAGAAGGGCATCCTTTTGATACATAAGATTAGTCTCCTCTTGAGAAGTTGTCGTTCTTCTGTTTTCCAGTCGCTCCTGTTTCTCCTTGAGGCGACGGATTTCATCCTCCACATCCAATCTGGCATTTCTCTGCTGGAACACCTGCTCTCTCAAACGAGAAAACTGAGCCTCTAATGCAGGGTCTTTTTCTACCCTGACCACCTCTTTGTAGACTGTTCTCTCGAAAGATTTCTCTTTTTGTAGAATTTCAATCTGGATTTTCAAATTCCTAATGTCTCGCTGCAGCCGCATCACTTCATTGCTCTCCTTGTCGAAGTCCGTCCTCAGGCCACTGGTCAGTTTTTCCAGCTTTGGATCCTTTTCTACTTTCATAACTTTCTCTGTAACAATATTCTCCTGAACTGGTGGTGGCGCATTCTCCAGCTCACTGATACGGTACTTAATTTGGGACAACTCAGTCTCCACAATGATCTTCTTTTGCCTCTCATCACTTTCCCTAATAGTCCTCTCCTTGTCCTCTATTAGAGCTTTTAGTCGTTGCACTTCCTGATCTGCCTTCCTACGATTGTTTACTTCCTCATCCAGAGTCCTTCCGAGCCTCTCAAGCTCTATAAGTTGCCTTGGATCTTTCTCTAATCTCAAAACTTCCTTAACAACCACCTTCTCCTCCGGTCTTTGTCTCTCCAGCTGAATGTATTTGTTCTGAAGATCGAAGACCATCTCCTCGATGCTTCTGCGTGTTTGCGCCTCATCGCGTACCTCCTTCCTTAGACGTTCTGCTTCCTTCTCCAAGAGCGGATCATTAATATACTTGACTAAATCTTTAGTGACCACCTTGGTTTCTATCTTCGACTTCTCTGTCCTCAGTTCATCCCGCTCTCTCTTGAGACGGTTCAGCTCGTCTTGTAAGGAAGTATAGCTTCTTTGCAGGGAAAAGACTTGGTCCGAGAGCCTTTGAATCTCTCTCACATTCTCTGGACTACGTTCTTCTTTCACCACCTCCTGAACAACTTCCTTATACTCGATTGTTGGTTTTTGGGAGCGGAGAGATTCCAAATCCATTATCACCAATTTAATCTTCCTTTCATATTCAGAACTATACCGGGCGGCCTCCTGGAGTTCTCGCCTCAGTCGTACTATCTCCGCTTCAGTCTCTGGGGAAATCCTGAAGATTTCGTTCACAATCTCCTTGACGTCTATTTTTTGTTTAAGCTGTTCGACTTGGACGTACCGTGCACGGAGATCAGTTAGTTCATTAAGAAGCAGTTTGTTCTGGTGTCTCTCTTCATCTATGGTAGATCGAATCCTGTTAGACTCACTAATGAGTGCAGGGTCTTTTTCAATCGTCTTCACTTCTTTAGTCACATACTTGGGTTCCAAGGTAGGTATGAGTCTCTCAAGATTGGAAATTTGACTCTTTGTTTGGACTATTTGATTGTTCAGTGACCGGGCCCTTTCACCCTCATCTTCAATCTCATTCTTAAAGGATATGACAGCCTTTAGCATCTCAGGATTTTTCTCCACTCGAACAACCTCTTTCTGTACCACCTTTTCTTTGATAGTTGGCCTCTTTTGCTCCAAGAAAATCATTTCTGTTTTCAGTTGACCTCCTTGACTATGTATAACTTCGACCTCATTCAGCAATTGGCTTATCTCATCTCGTATCCTCTTAGCCTCCACATCCAACTGAGGGTCCCTCTCATAATTGGTCACCTCTCTAGTCACCAGTTTTGGTTTAGCGCTCTTAAGTTCTGTTTCTATATTTGAAATCTTCCTGGAGAGGACCTCAATCTCACTTTGGGTTCCAGTACGTCGCAAGGCCTCCTCGTGAACTTTTTTCTGAAAGTCAATCAAATCGGCCTCGAGCTTCGGGTCACGGTAGTATTGTAGGATCTCCTTCTCTTCCACACGTTCGACACCTTTTCTGCTCCTGAGCGACAACATCCTGTCTTTGAACACTCTAAGCTCGGATTCAACCTGACTGCGCCTGCTGATCTCGTCTTCAAGTTTCCTCTGTAGACCATCACTCTCTACTATATTCTTTTGTTGCAGTTGCTGCTGCTGCTGTACCATGGCTACTTTCTCCTCTTTCTACAGACGGAAAACAGATCATACAATCATACAGAAATTCTTGCTTGAATGTGACAGCAGTATTAATTTTTCAGTAGTAAAACCAAAATGTATCTAGCATATTTATATCATAAAGCAGGACAAATCTGGGGTTTTTTTTAATGTAAAAAAAATAAATAAATAAATAAAAAGACTGTGGTACATTTTGTGGCTAATTCTTATTGCATGTATGTAAGATTATTCCCAGTGATGACAAGAATCTATCTAGTATGTGGTCTGTCTCAAACTGTCTTAAAAATTATTTTCTGGGTTGTTAATCATTTATTTCTATATTTATTTAACACGCCAGCTAAGTTGCACGTCCGAAACCGTGTTTTAACCAAATACAAATGTAGCTTAGATTTGAAAACATGTTTTTTTGTTGTTTTATTTGCCAGATTTTGCCTCATTTTCAGAACATATCCTTAGACCCACATCATAAGTAACTTTTAATGTGGTGGATTTATACCTGTGAAAGAAGGCTCTTGGCTAAGTCCATCTGGTTGAGAAGCTGATCATTTGCAGCTGCGGTGTTCGCGTAGCGGTTCACTAGAGCTTTTTCCTATAATCGCACAAAAAAGTGGAAAAAAAAAAAAAGGTGAAAAAAAAAAAGAATTTAATAAACATAAAATGCATATGATTTAGTTAGGTGACAAGATGTTCACCCTTCAAATAGTCTCACCTGTTTTGCCACAGACTCTGTCAGAGTAGTGCTGGACACCCTTCTAGAATCTGCTGCATCAGGGTTTTTCAGAGTGGCTCTGTACTTGTCCGAGTTAATGTCATGTTCCTATCAAGAATTGGGAAAGGGTAAAAAGGAAAATGTTGACTTTTCATGTTGAATTCAGGGTTGGTTTAAATGGCACGTTTACATTAAACATAACCGCAAGCTTACATTGAGGATATCTTGCAGATCCTGAGAGAGATCGACCATCCTGTCTACTTCGTAACCTTTCCTTTTAATGTCCTCAACTACTCTCTGTAAAAACAAAACAGACATAGTTATTTTGTATGTTTTTGTTTTATTCTCATGAATGCTAACTGTTCATAAGCTGTGATTTGGGCAGATAAAGTGTTGGACTTATTGTGCAAATTGATCAAGTCCACTGACCTCTTGAGAAATCTGCTTTGCGTTGACTTCGGCTATACCATCTGAAGGCCTGACCTTGTTGTTGGGCAAATTGTCCAGGAATGTGTTGAGGGATTGGACAGAGTTCTGAAAGTCATTATTCTTGGTGCTAGCTCCTTGCAAAAGACTCTCCCTGTAAAAAGTTCATTTCAATAATAAATAAAGAAAATCTCATACTCAATAAGAACAAATTTCAGTGAACAATTTGTACTAGTTCCTTTGAATTTGTTTGATCATCATACCTATCGACTAGCTGGTTGTTTAGGTTAGCATAGCGGTTCTGCAGGCTTTTGACTTGAGACTCCTGCCTGCGGATGTCAGGGCAGTACTCCTGATATCCTTGCTGGAGGGAACTGCACAGTTTTCCGGTCGCCTCCAGGTCCTTGTTCAGCTTCTGCATCTCTGGTTGGGCAGCAGCCACATCTTTTTTCATATTCTGAGGAAGTTGGCAAAGGGTTAACAAGATATCAGGAGAAAATGGACCACTAGCAAAAGTTTTTTTTTTTTATGTCAAAGCAGTACACAATTAACTAAAAACTTCAGTATTTCGTTTAGATTGGACAAATACTAAAGTTCCTTGCTTACTTGCAGGTCGTGAATGCGGTTCGGGAGGGCATCGGGAAAATCTACAAGAGTACCATGTTTACTCAGCTGCTTCTCAAAACCGGACACAATTCCATCAACCTTCCTTATTTGGTTCTCCAAGTTAAGGGATGCGTTGGCTCTGCAAAAAAAAATCCATTCATTATACAGGTATCTTTTTTAAGCATACTGTAGAACATATGACTATACACTATTTATTATAGTTCTCTATATAATATTTATATATTTACAATTTTACAAACATTAAAATTATAAAGTGTCATAAGCTATAATAGTGATTACTTCTTGGTGTAGAGGTCATTAAGGCCAGCCAGGCTGTCTTGTTTGTTTTTGCTCTGGCTCAATCTTTCAGGCAAAGTGGATGACACAGGGCCATTGAAGTCCTGGGATAGGAGCGGCTCAAGATCTTTCTGTACTGCAGCCTTTTGTTGCTCCAGCTGCCGCAGAGCTGCTGCAGCTTTCTGCAGAATCAAGAAATAAAACTGATAAATAACTGAAAATAATTCCTCTTTAACACAGCTTTAATGCACCTAAAAGTATTTAACCCTAAAAGTTCTGGAAGCTGGGGACATGACATTTTAATTAGAAATTGAAAAGATTTTAAAGGTAGAAAAACCTCCTACACCAAACATCCCAGCGGTGATCGAATACATTTGGGATGTAGTTTGAGTGAACATTGGGGACACAACAACGGGTACAAGAGGGATACATGCTTACGTGTACATGGTCAAGAGAAGTTTGTTTTAGAAAAGAGAAGTTTGTTTTTTTGATGATATGTTTTAGAAACTGTATGTAGTCGCCTGGGAAAACCCTTCACATGCTGAAACGCTCAAATAGTAAATGTGAGTTTACTATTAGTAAAAAACTTTAACAAAAAAATTTTAAAACGGTGCGTCATTTCCTCACATCGGTTTTTTTTTTCCGTTAAAGTTTATAAGGTGTCAAAGTAAAGTATAACGCTATCAACTAACCATCACACCTTCATGTTCTTTTTCATCATCACATTAAGATTGAGTCCCAGCTTTGCTGTTATAAAAACCTCCACTTTTATGGCAAGGTTTATTCACTAATTTCTGGAATGTTCCAGAGGTATTGAGATCAATGTTCTATGCAGGCCACTCAAGTTCTTCCACTACAACCTTGGTAGACCATGTCTTCATGGATCTCCCTTTTTGTACATAGATATTATTTTTATATATTTTTTTATATATACAACTGTATGCTATCCAACTTAGTGTCAAAGGTTTGAGGCAGACTTGAATATGGAGGTGATGGTGCTGTAATTGGTAGAAAAGCCTACACTTATATATTATATATTCATTCTTTTATATATATATATATATATATATATATATATATATATATATATATATATATATATATTTAGTATTTACATTTTTTAGACAATACTCTTACCTCTTGTTCTTTCAGGCGATTTGCTAGATCTCCAGCAGGGTTGCTGCTGTTCAGTGGAGCTCTCATTCGGCTCTGCATGTCCTGTTCTGCTAAAGCCAAGTCTTTGTCCAACTGATTCAGACGTTCACTATATTGAGTAGCTTTAGGGTTCTCCAGAGATTTCGAAACAGGAACTGGAGCACACAAGCATACAGGTTAATGTGCATATTCTTGCGTAATTTGACTCCCCTGTGTGTGTATGTGTGCTCTCAAAGTGTGCATACCGTATGCCTACATATGCTCAGTGTGTGGTATATTCACCTGATTGCACTGCTCTTGTGACTTCAGGAACCTGAGTCTTCATTGAGGCCCTGACTGCTGCACGCCTTTTCTTCAGGTCATCCAGCTCTTTGCCCAGCCTACACACACACACACACACACACACACACACACACACACACACACAGGAATGTTTAATGAAATATCTATATTAACATGTTTACCGTCTTTTCATTTTTTTTCATCAAATTGCTCCCATTTTATAGCTGGACTTCAATTACAAATGATGTAAATGATGTAACACACTAGATGGTTTTTTTTTTAATTCCAAAAATCAGACTTACAGATCCACTTTGTCAATGGCCTCAGTGTCGGGTGGAGGAATCAGGAAGCACACTCCAGGGTAGGATTCAAGGGACCCGTTACTCGTATGCACCTCCCAGTTTGCGTAGTTGCTGTTGGATTTCAAGGTGAACTTCTCGCCTCTGGAAATGGAGGTCTGGACATTGAAAATAAGTGAGTGAGAATGCGTAGAATACACAATGTGAGAAGAAAGCTTATATTAAAATTGTCAACAAACTTTTGACCGTCTTTGAAAAACGTTAAAACGTTTCGGACTAGAACAAGGCTGTAGAAAAGGTTTTGATCCAGACTGGTACATTAAAAAGGGAGCTGTAGATCGATAGTTAAAGAATTGATGCAATCTGTTTTGCAAATTCTCAATAAATCTTGAATCATTGAATAATAATTGGTATTTCGACCCTGTCATGTGCACATACTTGTGACGGTGAGTGTATATGGCAGTTTTTGACCTTTAGTTAGTTTGCTCATCGACCTGTGAGTTTCGGTCTCATTTGCCTGCTGAATGATTGTGAATGAACGTAAACGCTCCTGTGGGAAGTGTGTTCGATTAGGATACCTTGGGTGTGCTCCAGTCACACAAAGACTCGATGGTGGTGGGTCGGCTCGGGGTGGTGCGACGGAGTTTTAGAGGAGCGATGGTGGTACTGCGCTTTCTCAGATCCGCTAAGAGTTGCTCACAGCGCTGAAGAGGCCTTTCCTCTGCCTGAGAGAGAAAGTGAAATGGAGGAATGAGGGATTGAGGGTAAAACAAAAATTAAGATTGAACCACACCTTACTCATTTCATAGAGCACTATTTAATACATAGTACACTTCTGAAATACCTGTGTGTACTACAGCAAACATTCAAGCCAAGTGAATTCATGACTACAGAACTCTTTCATTTTAACATTTTAATAAATTAAATACATTTGTAAAGGATTTTTTTTACCTCCAGCTGTAGCTGAGTCTCTGTGTTAGTCTTTTTTGACAGAGCTTTGGGGTCCAAAGTGGAACTGAGGCCTGTTAACGATTCGGACAAGGTCTCAGAATCCAGTTGGTACTGTGGGACAGAGAAGACAGTTAAAATAAATTGATATCTACAGTATAGTACATCTAATTATTTTTATACAGTAAATATATTGCATTAATTGGAACATATATATGTCTTAACAAACTTCTTTAATAGCTCATAATTTTATATGCATGGTCCTTAAATCACAGGCTGTGTTGAAAATTAGCCATCTAGGTGTTTTGTCCCTACCATGACCCCGCCCCATGAGACATGTCCTATCAGGGAATTTCCAATATGACAATATGCCAACCATCCCTGACAAGTCCCCACATTCAGGGCATCGAAGATGACTCAAGTTTGCTGCTCAGATCAGTTTTTTAGTTGCTCAAGGTGCTCTGCTCATTCTACTGCACTCCTCCTGTATCAACTTACCTTTTTGTATTCCTCCACATTGTCCAGGTGTGTTTCTTGGCAGATGCACAAGTTCAGAAATTTCTGCCACTCGTTCCTCAGCGTGTCTCTGTGGCCCTGAAGCATAATAAAAAAGCTTACACATGCTGAAACTGACACCGATGCTGTAAATCAGTGATTATCGCTAAAGTCAGTGCTGGGTTAGAATATGAAAGACACATACAGCGCTGTGATATCAGTTACCAACACAAAAAGAGAAATTTCACATTGTAACATGAATCTCATAAACCCAGACGTATTTATACCAAATTCCACCAATCCAGCACTATGGAATTCTTGACCTCTGATGAGTCATGAGTGTTTGTACCTTTCTATATTTTTCTATCGGTTCTAATTCAAATCTTTGTAATATATTTCTCTCACCTGAATGGTGTTTGGTGCGGGGTGTTTCATCTCAATCAGACGTTCTCCATCATCCTGCAGTTTGTTCACCTCGGTCTCATGAGAGAGCAGGCTGTTGTTTTTAAAGTTCTACAGCGAAACCACAGAGCAAAAAAAAAAAAGCTGTCATTTATAGCTTTTACTGAGATTGGAAAGAACGGGGATGCGGATCTAGGCCCCACCTCGTAGCGACGCCGGACGTCCGGCGGATCCACCATGCGGTCGCTCCAGTCCTGTTGGAGGATCTTGGCCTGTTCGTCAGACAGGTACGCTACCTCTTTGTTACAGCTTTGCATGTATTCGTACAGGCTGTTCAGGTAGTGATGGCGCCATTTCGAGTTGTCCTGCACGGCCACAACAAAAATTGCGCACACGTGTACGCAAGGGCCGAGTTAGTTTGCCATTTTTGATAGAAAATATTATTGTTAAAAAACAATTTTACGTCAATTTGAACTACTTCGTTTACATCATTTATTGTAAAAGTTTATCAAAGAATACAGGTTTTGGCATGCATTTATTGTAAAAGGTTTTGCCTAAACGTCTTACCAAGAGATTCGCGTATTGCTTCTTGAGGTCAGCATATTCCTCCTAACACAATAAAGAATAAGAAATAGATAAATAATAAAATTAATCAATCAATCACCATTGATTTGTTCAGAATCTATTGCAAATCTGCGGTAGGTTATCACAAGAAGTCTAAATATTGCCTCACGGATGTCAGATTCCTCTCGAAATGATCAACTGCTCCTTTAAAGAATGATATCTGACGTTTGGTCTGTGCAAGTTGTTAGGGTTACTATGGCTGACCTTAGAACTGGTGCTGTCTGGGCTGAGCTGAGTGCTGTAGGCTTCGATCTCCTTGTGCAGTATATTGTGGGCTGCAATCTGTTTCTCCAGCTCAGCCATGGTGGGCCCATAGGCTTCTGAGTTTACATCTTTCTACAACACACACGCATATATAGATTAAAGCCTCAGATGCTAATAGTAGAAAGTCCTGAAAACAAACAAACCAATCATTGGCCTTAATTTCACAATAAATTATATCAAAACCATATCACTACTTACTAACATGAATGCCTTGTATTAGTTTGTATACACAATATGTATTCATTTTTATTTCCTAGTGTGACATTATATTTCCAAGCCCTATATATGGCTATAGCAGCTTTTATTTATATATAACCTAAATGGAGAGATATTTTGGACACATTTTAAACTGTGATATTATATGATAATACAATATAATAATACAATATGATAATAACCATATTGTTAGCTAGACACAGAGTTAACAATATTTATTTTTGTGTAATATATATTGATTGCAGTTTTTTTTTATGTTAACCAAAGTATGACATGTCGTTCGTTTCATCTATTTGTAGATTTGTAGTTATGGATCATACTGACACTGGAGACTCCTTCCATAAACGTTAAATAAACTGCAGAAACCCACACAGGATTAACATGATTGCGGATGTTATCATGATATCAGTCGGTGTTGGATCATATTAATATTGAACGGTGCAGTGCATTGAACATGCACAATTCTAATCCTGATTGATCAAAATGTGTTGATAGATTTTTCATATTTCACCTGCATGGTTCATATCAATGCACTCGTTCTAATATGTTCTGGTTTGTAAAGTTACAGCATACACCATGAATTAAATGGCAGACATTGCATGCAGTTGTTGATGTGGTGTAACAGTCAGGAGCAAAGCTGTTTCTATATGTTTTATGGCATATGGCCAGCCTTTAGAATGGGTCAGTATTGACTGTTTATAAAAAACAAATCTTTATAAAAAAACAAGTGAGTAGACACTTGAACTCATCTTTACATACTTTCCAACAATTTGGGACTTGGTGAGTTTGATCAAGGAACGACTCAAGGACATGGTGACCTTGGAGAAGGAGTGATTTCCACCTTTTACTGTTTACCTGTTTCTGGTTGAACACCTGAATCCAGTTGATGCGCGGCTGCATGCCGATCTCGTTTATCTGCTTGTACAGGTCACGGTAAAACACGCAGTCCTTCAGCCAGCGATCATGAAGTCGACTCACACTATCACACAAATACAAAACGACCTATAAGCCATACTGACCAAAGATGATACACAAACATGTTTCTTGTTTTTAAACGATATTTTAAAAAGCAATCGTGGTGCGCCATCTAGTGGTCATTTATTAAAGGATGAGCGTGTGAGAGTGCATCAAGTTTGCAATCAATTCAGCTCTAATAGTAATAGTATTAATGCTACAGTAATTTTGTGCATTAGAATTGTCATTGTTTGTTGCATTTCTTAAAATTAAATACATTTTCAAGGTAGAAATAAAGGACAACATACCCAGGGTATGCTAAATAAAATATATGCAGTGTGCCACATTAAATAGTAATGTTTTATCAATTCATATACGCATAATGTTTATCAGATTGTTAGATATTATATTCATATTCCAGAGAAAAATTTTTTGGAGAGACTAAAAAAAATTGTTTGCAAAAAATAATAATTTTGGTTTGCAGTGCAATTTTCAAAAAAAGAATGAAAGGTTTACGAATTATTTAAAAAATGCAATTGAGTTAAACATAGAAATGATTGCACTGTTGAAATTTGTTTCTGTATTTGTTAAAGTATACAGAAATATTGTTCGTCTTGATGGCTTTAGAAGGACCCTCACACTCTAAAAGGCGGTTGTAGAGGGTGTGTTGTATAATATTGTAACACAGTGTGCCTGTGTTTAAACAATCCCTCCTCTTGTTCTCCTACATGGATTGATACCACAACATGGTGAAGCTTGTTCGCGTTTTGTGAACCTGTCTTATTTTCTGTACATACAAAAAATGTCTGTGCGATGTTTCTGAAAAACTGGATGCAGTTTGAAGAATATATTTACAAACCGAGACCCAATTTCCAAACACATTATGGAAAAATCGTCCCTTTAACTAATGGTGTTCCTGTACTCACTCTTTCTCGATCTCTCCTGTCTGAGGATGTTTCATTTTCTTGGCTTTGTCCAAATCCAGAAAGAGATCCTTGAGGAGCCCTTCAGCCTCAGACAAACATTCAGAGTTCTCTTTCTGGTGTTTAAAAGGAATGTTCTTCTTGTCATTTTCGGCATCCTGAACACACAAAGAGGCAGAAATTACCTAATGATGACTTGCATTCTTATAAGTGATAGATGATGGGAAAGAACAAGAAATAGCTTGAGAATGAGACATTTTTTAAAAGGGAGAGATAGAGATCAACATTGACTTACGACGACCAGCAGGTCTTCAGCCCTCAGCACGTCTTTTTCCACTATGTCAGCATTCTTCTGCATTCGTGCTATCAGCAAGGTCAAGTCATTCACCTGAGACCTGTAGAAATCAGGGTTGTAGATCATGGTCAGACTCTTTCCTTCAGTATTCACCCAGGATTGGTGCTTTCAAATAGTAATCAGTTGTTGGTGTAACATTTCAGAATGCTGCCCGATTTACACAGCCGAAGAAAGAACGGTGATGTCATATGATCGGGTTGCATACTTGAACCACTGTCACTTCAGAAAATTTAGGAGGTGCTGGCATTTGTCTTGGGGGGAAAAAAGCAGCGATATAATACATGTGTAAATGTGTAACGACATGATTGTCTGTGTGCATAACTGGGCATCACACAGGTCCTGGTTGCTCAGGGTCCCAGACTGAGGAGATGCCATGCATGGCTTTTACAATCAAAAAGAGGAAGTAAAGTTAAAAAAAAAAAAAAAAGGATTCGATGTAAGAGCCACAATTTTGTGCGTGGTCCATTTATTTAAATAGACTGCTGTGTAGATTGATGTTAATGTGTACGGGTGTGTGTAATTGGTGTGTGTCTGGTTTTATGACTTGAATTGATCAAATATAGTGGTGCTGCTGCAGTTAATAATCATTAAACACCATTTATCACTTTAGAAAACAAATCCGACCAGCAAAGTAAAGGCGTCATGTATATGTGGCCAAGTGGCAGAACGAGACGGGGCCTTCGAACAGGTTTGACGTTATTTCTGACATGTTAAGCTGGTATGTGCAGTTTGGGTGTGGGGACAATAAGACTACAGATACCTGGGTTCAATGAATTCAGGGAATGTCTGTTATTCATAACCTCCCCTCCCCTCTCCACTTTCTCTTGGTGTAATAACTCTATCAGTTTGTAGCTGTCTCTCATTCTCAGTCATATCTCTCAATCAAGCTTTAGCTCACTTGTCTCTCTTGTCATTCAGAGTATACCTTATGCATACCTTATATGGGCATACACTACCTTTTGTTCATTTTAATGTCACAGTCACATTAGATATTTTGTCCTGCAGTTCATTCTGCCCAAGAGTGAAAATATCCCACGCCCACCACTTTGTTGCCATCCTAACGCACACTTCAACCAACCGTCTATTGCATTGCACTGTTTTGGTAAACTTAAGTAGAGCGCTAAAGCCGAAAACATGATAAGGCCTGACGAATACCTTTACACACCCTCGCTCTAAACCAAACCTCTCGGAAAACACCAGCAATCAAATCCCAGTGAGATAAATCGAGACCAAATGGCAGTGTAATCATTTTTCCCCCATTCATTGACTTCATTCATTGATTCATTCAAGCTGGTTTTGTTCCTTCTCAACAATGCTAACAATGTTCCACCGCCCTCTTGTCATAGGCCATCGCTTCTCTTCTGTACCCACCCTGGCAGATGCCTCCATTGGACAAAGATCTAAGGGGGAGAAAAACTCCTATGTTCTCCGAAGCCAGAGGAGCTACATGGTCTCTGAGAATGACAAACATGTTTGACACAATTACGCTGCATTTTGCACTATTCTATTTGATCTTCAAATACACTTGTTGAACCTGATTACATGATACATGTAATCTTCGGGTGAAGATATTTTTGGTGGTTACACAATAGGTGTGTCTAAACAAATGCAAACGGAAAATGTTTGTGGTAATACACAACTGTCAAGGCAACTCGCTCCTGTTATTCTACCTTTCGTATGACAAATTATTTACGAAATTGTCAGTTTCTGTTTCTGATGCCGTGTTTCTGATATAATTATGTTCGGGCTGTACCTGTCACGTTATTTCAAAGTTGTTGTTTTTTTTTTTTTACTTATAGAACTTTTTGCTTTACCCAATTTATTAGGATTCCATTTTACATAAAAGGTACATGATTTATTTTCTGGAGTACCTTTCATCAAGACCTACTGGCCATGATTTGCTCCCCATACACTGAATGTCCCACTTAGTTTGTTTTTCCAGACATATGAAAAGTATATGATGTTACTAGCTAATCCTGGAGGGTTGTGTGAAATGAGTCTCATTTTGCACCTACATCCTGCACCTATATATCATCTCAGCCTCGTATTGGCACAAATTCAATCCTGACATTCAGTGTTCTGTGTTAGAAACAATTGTTTAATAAAAGAAAAAAAAACCTCTTGGAACCAGGGTATTTCTCAAACCAAACATGAAGGCCTGAGGTGCATCAGGAAAGCCAGGTGTACACTATTTGCTGTATACTGCAAACTGAAGGAGCAAGTTCCTCTGGAAAAGCTACAACTGCATGACCATGACTAAGAGCTCTGCCAACACCCATTGGAGGAAAGAGTGGATTCATTATGATGACTGTTCCCTGGTTTTACTCTTCCATTTACTGAGAATTAGTTCCGATTAAAGAGGTTGCGGTGCCATGGTGCTTCCTGGAGCCCACTTGTCATTAAAGGGTTGTTTACAAAGTTTACAAAGCAATGTGAACTCTTGCTTACAACACCACCTCCATAAGGATACAGTGGAAGACCAGGTGACTCGTCAAGGGTTATGCACTAGAAATCTATTCATTAATGATCTCTACACACTGACACACATTGACGGTAAAAGACGTATCTAAGAAAAGAGACCGGATCTTGTGCGAAGGAGGTGTCAAGCTCCAAACTACAACATTATAATTATGCCCAGGTAGGCATCTGGTCGCTTGCCATCAAGATGAATCAGGTAATAAATGAGGATTTATTATAAGGCAGTATTGTTGCCCTAAAGGTCTGATGTCTGACACCCATGATTAAGTCTAAATGAGCATCTGGAATGAAACACTTGGCCCAAGATGAGCCATAAAGGACATTATTCCCCCACCACCACAATTTACCATCTAACTAACATACATTCTCTGACAGATACATGACAGAACATGGAATATCTACTTTGAATAACAGCAGAAACGGAGCATAGATTAAGACCGGTTAAAGATGAACTTCTCCATGTCCCAATCCACACACTGAAGGAGAAGGCCAAGTGTGAGATCTGTGATATAAACCCGAGCAGCTTAAAGCTGACCGACTTTAGCCTCCACCTGAGCTCCGGTTACAAGCACCTCCTCAAAATCAGTCACTAACTCGCACTCACTAACGCACTCACTTGGTCATCTTGGACGAACCCTTGAGGGTGCTGCTGTCCTTGGGGGTCTTCTTAAACATCCTGCAGGTTCAGCGTGAGGTGAAAAGTCACCTGCTGTTTAGATGTGTATATTTCTCTCAGGTCTCTCCGGACTTAAATCCGTCTCACACTGTTCGGCTTCCTCGTCTGCACAGTGTCTTCTGTCTTGTCTCAATCATGCATGGGTACCCACTAACACACACACACACACACACACCTTCTGTGCGTCTCCAGTGGTGTGTATCTCCTGAAGAGTGTCGCAAACTGGTAAAAGATGGAGATATTTGGTTGTCTCTGCTCCGCCCTGAGGGACAAGTGTCGGACGACACCCAGGCGTACCGAGGGACCGGGCAGACCTGTTCTACACTCCCATTTCTCTCTCACACACACACATACACACATACACAGTGGTTTGTCATACATTCACAATGTGGGCCAATAGAGAATGCCTTCTGGAAATGTGCTTGAATCGCCAAAACCTATGTTGTATGCATGTCCTCATTCTGATGACTGTGAAAACCTACATTTTTAGAACTTTATAAAAGGTTTTCCAAAAAAAAAAAAAAAAAAAGGTTCTACTCAGAACTATTAAACATCTAAAGAATATTCAATTGAAGCTTCTTCAAATAAAACCTAATCAGCGGCAATATTTTGCTCCAGTATCTATGCAATCAAACAGTATACATGTTAATACAGGCTTCAATTATCTAGTGGCCACTTTACCCCCAGATTCATGTTCTCTGTTGAAAGAAATAGGACCCCCGAAGTCCACCCGACGTGGACTTCTTCTGTTGTAGCCCATCCTTCTGGACCGTTCGGTTGTTGCAAGTTCTGAGATGCTTTTCTGCTTAGCACACGAGGTGGTATCAAAAAGTTTTAAAACTAGCTCTGTTTACAAGAAAGTACTTTATATATGTACGTTTACATACTATCATCTTCAAAATATTACCCTTGCACAGCAATTCAGCTCTCCCAGTGTTCCTGCCACTTCTGGAATGTGTCCTGGAATGTGTCCTGGAAACCACTTTATACAGAGTGGTTAATTGATTTGCAGTAAACCACTCTCTCATCAACAAGGAGTTTCTTCAACCATGATGCTGAGCTCACTTTTTTCCCCATCCCCATTTCCCATTTTTCCCATTGATGTTCGTTATAAAATTAACAAAAGCCATTGACCTGTATCTGCATGACTGTATGTGATGTGTTGTTGCCACATGATTGGCAAACTGGATGAATTCATTCTGTAAATGTTCTCCCCTATGTTATCTGGGGATCTTCTTGGTTTTCTGGTTTCCTCTAACCTCCCCAAAACAAGCTGGTAACTGATCAGCTAGGATAAATAGGCCCTAGATGTGAATGAGTGTGTGAATCATTGTGTGAAGTTGCCCTAAGACGGCCTGGCATCCCCATCCAGGTTGTGTTCCCACCTCGCACCAAGTGTTTCCAGATCTTTTAGGATGGATTTGGACTCTAATAATATCAACAGTCTACTACAATGGTTCAGGACCACAGGTTTTGACGAATGGACATTCAGTGCCACCCACATAAAAAAAGGGGTTCCCTTTTTGTGTCTGGTTCCTCTTAAGACTTGCTTATTAGGGATACACTTGCATAAAATTATAAGGAACAAATTATAAGCACTAAACTTAGACACTTTTTGTTACCGCTTTATCTCTGTAAAGCTGCTATGAGACAATGTACATTGTTAAAAGCGCTCTACAAATAAAAATGAATTGAAGGTAAATTCAATAAGCACTGCAACTCTGACCAGGATGAAATTTTTATTTTTTTCAATACTTCTTTAAAAGTCACATTCATACATTACTCACACATTTGTTATGAATGTAGTGTGTGTTAAATCAAGGGTGGCTTATGCTTTGGAATGTCGCGCAGCCACTTTCTTTCAGCTGGGCTGTGGCAGAAAGCCTGCATTTCAAGCACATTCAATCATCTGGGTGGGTAAGTGTGAGTCACAAGCCATCTCTCTTTTCCTCTCACTCCCTTCTTTCACTAGCGCTCTCACTCTGTCCACAATCTATGAGAGCGCCACGGGAATTTGTCCTTTCATACTGTAATCATATGTAATACGTAAATGACCAATTATTCAATGCCATGTAGTCATGTGGAGAGTCCAAAAAAAAAAATACAAATAATAGGGGCATGTGATAGGTTGGTCCTCCTGCAAAATTGACTTGTGACAGTCCAGTCCAATTACTGCTTCCTAAGTTCTAAAAAAAAATCATCATCATAATAATATCCTGAGCCTAATGCATCATGTACACATGACAATTTAAATACAAACTCCACCTTCGGTTTGATCCAGTGAAGGTATGTGACTGAACGAAGCCATAATAGTATCTTAAAGTGTTTTAATCTTTTTATATCACACCATTTTTGCAAATAATAATATATAATGTAATATTCTTTAATGATTATTAAACAACAGGTCATGTTTGTTTGTTTGTTTTTTTACAGATTATAATTACATTTCATTTCCTCAAACATCCAGGAGACACATTAGTTTACCTTATCACATATGTTATACCAGATAACATGTTCCCACACATACTTCTTTTTTTAAACATTATTGAATTTTATGAGATAAAAATAAATAATAATAATAATGTTAATAATAATAATGATGATAATAATAAGACAGCCTTTAATAATTATACCCCATGCAATGTAACACAAAAAACACAAAATAAATGTATCTGTGAATTCAGAATTATTATTTTTTTAATTTGTGTTATTGACCTTCATTATTTTTCGTTTTGGTCACTAGAGGAGAAAAAAAAAATTACCATTTAGTTTGATTCATATCTTAGATCATTATGGGAAAATCACTTGCCATTCAGTTAGAGTTAGCAAACACCTCAGGCCGAAAAGTTAACACTGTTAAAGCTAGTAGGAATCAGTGGTGGCCAATGTTGCTTCATTGTATCGTATTTTTTCAAGTATTTTGTACGAGTGTTGCCTTTTGGGAAACTTTTACTTCATTCAATTCTAATGCATAATATCGCAATTTCTGTATTAAATAGACAGTAACCTGCTACTTTAAACTGAATACAAAATTTGCACTAAATGTTAACCTGTCAGTAGATCTCCTAATGTGCAGGTTAATGTAATATTGAATTGCATCAGATATTAACAACAATTTCTCATAATTCAGTGCCTCTTTTGATACATACTTAGATTTAAAAGGAATTATTTTCTACTTTTCTTTTTTACTGAATTAGAATTGCAAAATGAGTACTTTTACTTTCACTGCGGTTATATTCAAGCGAAGTATTTGTCATTTTAGCAGTACAGTTTAGTGTTTGCATTTCCTGATCATTGATCTTTACGCCTTTTTTCCGTTCCTTTCGACTTTGCTTTCATTCCGACACTCACTCTACTTTGAACAACTCCATTTTTCACTGCCAGCATTTGTAAATGAGGTATTTGTTCAAAAGCAGCTGTAACATGCAGTTACTATGATAGTGAGGGAGTGTGTTTGCTTGGAGAATACCATCTTGGGGTGTGTCTCCTACCTGAGAGTGTCTTCTATTCAGCAGTGTGACACATTCTTTCTTGTGAATCTGATGCTCATGGAAGTCATGTAAATGTTTTAAAATAAAACAAAATTTAGTTTTAATCAGGGAAACAAATGAGCTCAAATGGTAAAGATCTGAACCTGGCTCACAAAATACTGCAGCCAGAAAATGTTTTAGTTAATAAGTGGGGAATGACATGGAGGTACTTCGGTTAATACATTTAATGTTAGTGTTCTTGTGGAAGATAGCTAATGCTAAAGCTGGGTATTCTTTAATAAACCTTCAGAAATCATAAAGGTCAATGAGTTAAAGTCTCCTGTTTCTCTAAAGTATCACTACAGGTAAAGTAGCTTTACCTGCTAGCTAGCATTCAGTTTCCAAACTAACAACATGAATAAAAGACCCTGCAGGTCATATAACAAAAATTTCAAACCTCAATTAACAAACTGTAGCTTTTTTTTAATTGCTACTTCTCCTTTCCTTCTCCGTGGAAAGTCGTTTGGAAGCATTGTTGGCGTCTTTAGTGTTTAAAAAACTTTCCGGTTTTCAAATGCCTCCCTGCCAGATTTTTTTCTATTTACTCTATTTTTTACTTTACTATCTGAGTAACAGAACCATAATCAACCATTTCGATAAATATTAAAACCATAAGGTGTCACACGAAGGTGCTTCATTTATTCATCCTTAGCCCTTATGCACGTTCAACTCATAGGAGAAATTTTGAGTCACCATTCTGTTTAAATAAGTTTTTAGGGGTTGGCGGAAACTAGAGGACCCAGAACAAACCCTGCATGGACTTTAACAAGCTCTGCTCATGCTCCATGTTTAATTTACCAACTATGTTAAATATTCCTGCAATAATATTATTATGCTAGCTATATTTGCACTTACATGTCATTAAAAGTAGAACCCAGCCATTAGGGTTGCACATGCCAGTGCAGTCTTAGTGCCGGTCCCAAGCCTGGGGTTGCGTTAGGAAGGGCATCCAGCGTAAAACGTACCAAATCAAATATGCGGGTCACAAACCAGAATTTCATACCGGATCGGTCGAGGCCCGGGTTACCAACCACCACCACAAGTATTGTTAGCCAACAGGGTAGCAGTGGAAATTGGGCTACTGTTGGCCAAATAGGAAAAGGAGAGGGGGAAGACAGCAGGGAAGGGGGAAGACAGCAGGGAAGGGAGAAGTGTAGGACGGTGGAGGTTAGAGTTAGTACTTTAAATGCTGATACTATGACTGGTAAAGAAAGAGAGTTAGCTGATATGATGGAGCGGAGAAAGGTAGACATGTGTGTTCAGGAGACCAAGTGGAAAGGGAGTAAGGACAGGAACATTGGAAGTGGGTTTAAACCGTTCTACCATGGTGTGGATGGAAAGAGAAATGGTGTAGGGGTGATTCAGAAGGAAGAGTTTAGTAAGAGTATAGTAGAGGTGAAGAGAGTTTCTGGAAGCTGGAAGTTGAAGAGATGATAATAAATGTCATAAGTGCCTATGCCTCACAAGTGGGTTATGGGATGGAGGAGAAGGAAACAATTCTGGATTGAGTTAGATCAGAAAGAATCAGAATCACAAATAGCTGGGTTTGCTTTAGGCCCAGAAATCACTTGGCAGCTATGTATGTTGAGGAATGTGAAAAATGTGTGTCTTAGGCCACCATGATAAAGATCTGTGTTGGAATTCTGGGAGGGGAAACAAAAAGATGATACAGTCAATGAAGGTAAAATACAATAAATGCAGAAAGAATGATATGTAAATTGTTAAAGTTCAGTAGTCTAATAATCACTGGATGGTCTCTCAGGCCTTGTACATTGACAAACCATAGACTAAAAATAGAAATGTACAAAATCTGCAAAGTTTGAACTCCAATAAAAGTTCAAGTATAAGTTGACTTACTTGCATAACAAACAGGGTCACGCTTGTATAGCTAAAGCTTGTGTTACAGATTGCATAAACAAATAAAAGTAGAGATAAAAGGAAACAGTGCAATAGATTTTTAAGAGAGTGTAATTGAATCTATCTCTGCTTTAACCTCATGTATTTTTCTCTCTTTCTGTCACAGCAACTGTTCATAACCCTGTCCCAACTCCTACCACACCCTATCTCCTTCTCCTCACTAGTGCTTGAATCAGCCACCAGGACTTTGCTCGTCTACACCGTTTGCAAAAAAAAAAGGCCCACACTAGACACTTTGGACATCTGGTATTAATTCCCTGCTTGATTTCTAAAATGCTTGAATGCAAGACTTGTTTTCAATCTCTTCAGGACCACCCCAATGATACATTCCCCATCACTGGGTTCCTGTATCTGCCAGCATTACCATTTTCCAATAAAACCTCTAACATGGCTATCAAGTGGGGGGCTGCCCATAGACACCATTGCCCATGTTTAAGGTGAACTGGTAGGCACGGAGTCTGATTAAGAAAGTTTTTCATGGCAGGTGTGCCAGAGCAGAGATCCATGCCTTCCTTGTACCTTGAGGAAAAGTAGGGCCATTCAAGCCACGAATATAATACCTTTATTAAATATGAATACGGTCATGAACAGGGAGGAATAACCCAAGGAAAAGTACTTCCTCCCTATTCATGACCATTTGTTACAGTCGGTCCTGAAACGCGTATTTGCCGACCGCACAAACTGAAATCGAATTAACGTTACAGTCTATAATTACATCTACAAAATCAACTAGTTAAAACAAGACATATGTCTGAGAGGGTGATGTATGGCTTTGAAAAATGTCCATGTCAGTGCTGGAACTTAATCTGGTATGAAGCTTGAATTTAATTAGCTCCAAATGAATGAATGGATGTGAGAGGAGATTCAAAAATAATATAATGTATATTGCAACCATCAATCTGTGTGTGACAAGCATTTTACTGGCAAATTAAATGCGGTGCTTAGGGATGCACTGATAAACACTGGTCTTATATTTATTTCTTGACTGGCCCTACCTTCCCTCGAGGTACATGAAAAGAATGCATCTCTGCCCTGCACACTGGTCATAAAAATAAACCTCCTCTTTCTGCCTTCAAATAGACTCATTACTCTACCTGTTCACCATGTACATGGACAAATGTGTCTATAGGCAGTCCTCCACTTAATAGTCCTTTTTGTTTTGAAAAACCCTCAAAATCATTCATGAAGCTATGAAGGAAAAACGATTTCAGACATCTGCCTTTGACTTTCCCTCTGTGTGGATTGATTTCAAACCTAATCAGATCATCTGCTGTTTACAGTGATAAAGTAACTTGGGCAGATGCACCGTCTATTGGCAAAGGCATAAAAATCCCATGACAACGGCATTTTCTTGCTTTACTGTACTGTACTTCCTGTACCTTAGCATAGCATCTCACAAAATTGAGTACACCACCCACATTTCAGCAAATTGTGACAGCTAGACAACTGGGTCAGAGCATCTCCAAAACTGCAGCGTTTGTGGGATGTTCCCAGTCTGCAGTGGCCAGTATTCATTAAGTGTTCTAAGGAAGGAACAGTGGTGAACCGGCAACAGGGTCATGGGTGGCCAAGGTTTGTACCAAGAAAGAGATGAGAAGTTTTTATTTCAGTAGAATAGAAGATAAAATAAAATCTTCCATTTCAGCACATATTTTGTGCCACTGCTGAACAAAGCAATCACAAATCAATATTTCTTCATTCATGTTTTGAATTCTTTTTATTAGGAGCACTTAATCCACCTTTCATTTCATGTAGTTTCTTGCTTACCATTTTCCAATGTGCTCACAGCAGAAAACATTTTCAACTACTCATCTCAGTCCTTCAAATTGCCATATTTTCACTCATAAAACATTTGAAGAAAAGAAAAAAAAAAAAAGATTAATCTGCAAATTAGTCAGGGTACAACAAGTAAGCCAGCGAGAAATGATCACAAAACGATACTAGAACAGAAATAGTAGATAGAGACATTAGAGATGAGATGAAACACGAAAAAAACGGCGACACAGATTTGCTTTGGTACGAGTCGATATGAGCAAAAGCAGCACCCGTCTAAAGTCACGCTGAGAGAGATCAGTAAACTGAAGTAGTCATGGCAGGATGGAAATGTCACATTTCCTCTGCACGTTCTAAGTGAGGACACAGATGACTTCGACTAACCTAAGAAAAGTAGTCTCCCTCTATTCATGACCGTTTATAACAGTCAGTCATGAAACGTATTTGCTGAATGTACAAAATGAAATCAAAGTAATGTCACAGATTGTAATCTACAAAATCGACAAGTTAAGACAAGACGTATAGGTCAGATAGTGATGTATGGAGTTGAAAACTCCCCATGCCAGTGCTTACTCTGGCATCATTTATGTCTCTTCTAAGATAAGAAGCTGAAACCGAATTGCTTCCTGAAGTTACAGATGGATGTGAGCAGGGATTCAAAAAAATGATATCTTATGTGTATTGCAACCATAAATCAGTGATCTGTGTAGGATGAGTATTTTACTGGCAAATGCAATGAACACGCAGAGGGTTAGGGATGCATCGATGAACACTGGTATTATATTCATAACTAAAATACACTGAAGAGATTGATTTCCTAATTAACAGTGACTAAAGCAAAAAAAAAAATAAAATAAAAAAAGTGCATTGTGAAAAGATTCATCTCCATAAAACAAAAGATCTTTATGATGCTTAACTATTATCTTTAATAATAATAAAGCAACCGTTCAAGCCGTACATGAGGATCTCATTCCGAGCTGCCCAAAGTGGCAAGTTACATAAAATAAAAAAAATAATTGAAAAAAATGTGAAAAAACACTAATTCTATGATGCCCCACATTTCTTAATACTAAACCGGTTACTCATTCTGGTATTAATATCATGAAGTATAAAATCACATACTCATGGTATCGATGCATCCCTAGTATTGTTTTGGTGCTTATTTATTATCCAGTATGTTATGTTCTCTAAAAAAACAAACAAAAACCCACACACCCTCCATGCGAACCAGCATGAGCTCGTTGTTTGTTTTGCCAAATGAGCAACATGTCAGTTATGCCATTCCAAGATGCAGACTGATGACCCGAATCATCCTGGTTTGCTTTATCTAGTGTGCATACAATGGCTTACTTGTGTATCAAACCTGGTCAGCGGAGTTTAAAAAACAATTTATTGAATTTTTTTGCACTAAATGGAGAAAAAGACCTGGACCCTTGAGCTTGGAAAAGTGGATTTGCCCCGAACCATGTGCCCGACTCCTTTTTTTGCATAAATAAACTGGATCTAGACAACGTGGTAGAACTCGCCTTGAACAGGAGTTCGATACCACGACCATACATGCTAGTGTTCTTTTCTCCTGAACCTAAACAGCCACATATCTGCACACAAAATGCTTTTCTCGTTCACCAAACAATACAACTGGTGTTTAGGGGGTTGATTGGTGGCTTTGGTGAATCAGGTGAATCGCTGTGCACATCTGCGAGTTCAAGTCATGGGGCAAAGGACACAGACAGACTGTTTTCAGAAGGATATGACTGACAGACGGGGACGGGATTAAATGGAGCAAGTCCAGGATCGAGCTCTGGCTCTTCGTCCAGCTCTTAGGTTTCGAGGCTGAGCAAAGCAACGGTTTAGCTGCCGAAGCCGAAGATGCCCTTGATGTAGCCGGTGAGGCCGCCCTTGCCCTTCTGCTCCACCTTATCATCCAGAGGTGGGAAGGCCACATGGTTGAGGGCCAGGTCGAAGAACAGAGGCTTGCACGGGATTGGCTGGAAGTCTGGCGGGAACTGGACAAGGTTGGGCTGCTTGCCAAGGAGGGACGGGTCCAGATGGAAGGTGTCCAATCGTTCAGAGAGAGACTGAGGAAGGAGACAGAAGGATGAGTTTGATCAAAGGATTGTCAAAAACACACAATTTGTCAATTTAAAAAAATGTGTCAGGTGAAGATTTGTACTTCCCATGCTTTACAAGTTTAACCCAATGGCTTTTATTTGGATATTGTATACTTATACCCACTGTTGCAATCAAAGTCATTAAACTCATTCAGGGAGTTTCTCAAAAATGTATTACAGGTTGTTCCCGACTTACAATGGAGATGCGTTTTGATGACCCCAACGTAACTTGAAAATATAGCAAGTTGAAACATGGCCTAGCCTACCCAGGAGTCTTAAAGAATAATGATCAGTATGTAACAATTTGTTAAACAAATTTTTATTTATTTTTTTTACAATTTTGTCGCTATCATCATCGTAAGATCGAAAAATCGCAACTCCAACCACTGTAAGTCGGAGACCATCTGTATATTCTCAAAACGTCAACACACCTGTTTGCCTAAACCCTTCTATACTTTTCGTTGCTGGACTGTAACAAAGTAAATGTAATTAGTTTCTGAAGCTTTTTTGTGTATCTGAACTTTACTGAAGTATTTCAATTTGGGGAGATTTTACTTTAAATTCACTTAATTTCGAAGTCAAATATTTTACATTTTGTGAAATCGGTCGTTCCTTTTTTTAAATTTATGAGTGGATCGAAACCTAACTGGTGAAGCATGCAGAAAGACACCAATCAGGGTAGATCGCGTGCTGTTTTGAACTTGTTTTAATTGGCGCTTGGTGGTATCTATTTAGCACGAACATACAGTTCAACATCAGTTCAACAGCAAGCAGAACATTTTGAGAGGAACAAATGATGAAAAACTCTTGACTCGAACTTGCCAAAACACCCAAGTCCTCATTTGCACTATTTATTTTTTAAGTAGTTAAAAAAAAAATCATCATTTTGGGGTATTGATCATTTTAATAGAGATCAATCAGTATTTAACTAATTCTTATTATTCTATTAATAGACTGATGTAGTCGTGGGACAAAAATGATAAAAACATTAGAGCCATAATAAATCATAGTAATTTGGATACCAAAGTATATTTGAAGGCAAAAACTTTTGTACTTTTAATCACATGAAAGTTTAAAAGGTAGCACTTTACTTTTACTAAAGTAACATTTTATTTTACTTACTGTATCTCTTTAAGCACATGCTTTGGGTACTTCATCCACCACTGATACTTTTATACTGTAGCAAATTTATGATCCCACTTGATGGACTGACAAACAGCTACACATCATATGTTAGATGCAATATTTATTGAGTCTTATAGTTTCTGAAAGTCTTAATGGGAATACAATAGTGCGACTTGTGCAATTTGTAACAGGGAAAAAGAAAAAAAAAGAAAAAGATTTGTCAGGGCAGATCTGAGATGAATACCAATACATTGGTGCGGGAGTGCCAGAGATGCCACTTCAGGGTGTGTCTCGCATCCATGAGTGTTGCCTATTGTTTTTCAGCAATGCTTTTTAACGCCTCTAATAGATTAATAAAGATGCTGGTTTGGTTGTCAACATTTAATAAGTAATTTGACGTCAGCTGATTGCGCATTGGTCTGGATCCTGCTGACGTAATGAGTAATAAGGCTAGGTGGACTCGATGTGATCTTTCACCCTGAAACAACAACAAACTCAGTAACTAAAGCTCCAAGACAAATAAACTATCGATGATCGTGACAAACTGTGGCTTCTTCAGGACAACAGGAAGTTTGTATGATAAAAGTGTAAAAATATATATATATATTTTTGTTTTTTTAACCTGCTCAAAAGATAGTGGTAGAAAGAAAAGCATCCAAGCCTTAAAAAAAAAATAATAATAAAATAAATAAATAAATAAATAAATAAAAAAAATACCATTGTGCTTTTTTTTCCTCTCCTCAATGACCTTGTATTTCTGCACACCAAATCATAAATCAAACGTGTTCTCTTTCGGTTAAGACGTTCCCCACAGGCCTAATGGGCGTGTCAATTTTCTTTTTTTATTTCTAGCAGTCTGTCATACTGAGAATGCATTCTGGGTAATAGACTGGTGATGGTCAGGTAACAGATGAGCATTTCCCTTTGTGAGAATAATTATTTCCGACCTCCCACACTGACGCGCCCTGTGATATTTATTAAAAACAAGATCTTACAAAAAAGACGAACAAAAAAACGGATCACCTGACGCGATGCAACACTCTACATGATACGGGAGCCCTGCCGTTTAGCAGCACCTTTCACACACATCTCTCTCATCATCACACCGGGGTTTGTCCGGCAACATTCCATTGCGCTCCACCCATCGGTAGTGTTTGTGGTTTTGTGTGTGTGTGTGTGTGTGTGAGTGTGAGTGTGAGTGTGAGTGTGAGAGAGAGAGAGAGAGAGAGAGAGAGAGAGAGAGAGAGAGAGAGAGAGA
>JAAIIK010000044.1:3717481-3751917 GCA_014706435.1 Silurus glanis | reverse complement strand
TCAAAGACATATAAAATTAAAAAGTTATCCTGAACTTGGTGTATAGGATTTCATTACTTTGTAGTGATTTACTCCCAGTGCACAGACTGGTCAATGTGGGGAAACAGGAAAAGCTGAAGTATTTCTAAACATGTGACAGGTAAATGTTCTATTGTATGTTATTTTGTGTCCTACAATAGTAAAGCAAATAAAAATGTTCAACGATGTAGAAGGTAGATCAATGAACAATTAGGTCCTGCATAGAGGTAACGCTGTGGGAGCCGGATGAGGTCTTTGGAAATCTGTATGCGTGTGTACCTGCAAAATTATCTCGTAAAGCCGGATCAGGTCCTGGGGTCGAGGTCCTCTTTTGTTCTCGTCTGTCTGTGGCTCCTTCAGTTTGGCCTGCAGTGCCTTAGCCATGCTCTCATTCCTCTTCACCACCGTCCATAGCTTAATGTAAGTCAGGTAGCTACACATACACACAATATTACTATACGTGAGGTGTTATACACACAGAGTCCACTTACAATTAAAACGATTTGATTTAAAGAATGGAGAGAAAAAAATTAAAAAATAAAATTTCCTATTCTGAAGCTGAATTCCAGCACGTGCACAAAAACATGCGCCTTGTTATCAGTTTGCTAACTGTACTTGTACATAGAGATTAACTTTTGTTGTCAGTGGTGCTTTATTTCTTTCTGTTCTATTGATTTAAATCTATTCTATCTATCAAGTCAAGTCAAGTCAAGTTTATTTGTATAGCACTTTTCACAACAGACATTGTCTCAAAGCAGCTTTACAGAAATCAACAGTCAAGGTGAATGGTGTGCATTTGTCCCTGATGAGCAAGCCGTGGCGACAGTGGCAAGGAAAAACTCCCTTAGATGTCTATCCACCCATCTATCTATCCATCTGGCCACCTATCCATCCACTCATTCATTCATTCATCCATCCATCCACTCACTTATTCATCTATACTCCTCCAACATCCATCCATACTCCTCCAACATCCATCCACTCACTCACTCACTCCTCCATCCATCCATCCTCCACTCACTCACTCCTCCATCCATCCATCCTCCACTCACTCCTGGTGCTGTTCAAATCTGGACTTCCACTGATATAAAATGTGTTTGAAGGAGTTAATTCAAACCAGAGCTAAAAAAAAAAAATAATAAAATAAAATCACAAAAGCATCAAGTTATGTATTAAGACATTCAATAAAGTCCTCTCTCACTAGTGCATGATCAATTGCCTTACATTTGCTTCAGGTAAATTGAAGCAGGAAGTACAAACCTGTGCAGAAACTGCAGGTTGGAGACTTTTCCACTCTCAGTGCTGTCTGCAGCCCTCTCTCTCTGCTTCTGTCGGGGTCAAAAACACAAACACGGATGTTTCTGAAGTCTGTGGCGTGCCAGTAATTCCTCCTTATTCTCTTTTTTCGCTCGCAACAAGACATTTGCGTGTGTATGTGGAAAATCTGTTAGCTTTTACCACGTCGGTGCGCAGTTCCTCTCTCACAGCCTGGATGGTGTCTCTGCACTCAGCCAAAAGAGTCTCATACAGGCGCTCTTTCGTCTCATCATTTGCAGCCTGATGGAGAAACATAAAATTATTACAGATTTGACACTGAATCATGATATGCTCGAAATCTGCACAAGTTCATCTCTGTTTAGTCGAATTCTGAAGAACAGTGTCCTTAAATAAAGTGACATTAACCAAGAAGCAATTCTTGATTCTGAGTGGTCAAAATTAGCTTTTTTCCTTTTCTTCCCCCAGTAACAGCAATTTGTAACCTACAAGGTCAAAATCACAGGGATAACAATGTGCTCGTATGAATTATTGTTACCATGGAAACAACAACTAAATTTAAGTATTAAGTCCTTCCGCAAACCAGAAAGGAATTATGGTCGGAATCACTGTTTCGTCCAGATTACAGGAAGTTGAAAGCACCTCTGTTGTGGAGTTCTGAGAATTCAGTTTCAGAGACGGCCTCGCCCATCTCTTCCAAAACAGGGCCTCCTCAAGGAATCTGACCTTCTGGAATTCCTGAAATCGAACTCAGAACTTGAACCACGAGCGCCCGTGCAAGGATGCAGGCTTAACAAAAAAACATTTGAGAAAATCAATCAGCCAAACCCAAAGAGTGAATGCGAGTCGTGTTTAAGCAGGGTATCCGATCACGCAGATAACAGCTGATACTGACGGCAACAGCGTCCAAGTATGTAGTGCCTCGTGATCATGTGATCATCATATGATAACCTGATGTTAACAGACACTTCAGGTAAGTGCCAAGCCACTAGTAATCGGAGTTTTCGATGTTCCCTGTATTGGTTGTTACTCTATAAACAAAACAAAAAAAATTCCTCAATGAGATGGAGACTAGGCTTGCAATTAATCATCCAATTATTGACTAGACTGTACGGAAAGGTCACGTCATTTAAAACAACAAACCCTGAATACTTTGAATATCCATGGCAAAATGATTAGACAAAAACCAACACTTTTTTCTGCATTTGTGCGCTGGATCACAATAAATCTACAATTTGACGACACAAAAACATCCACTTGGTCAATTTTCTCTCAAACCTTTGAATTAAGTCAAAAGATTTAACTTCATACTTATTTTATTAGGGTTATATTAAAAAAAAAAAAAAGATGTAGTTTTCGCTCCAAGTCAAGAGACTGGTGCCATACGGTCTAACGCGCCTCGCTAGTGTTCTATAATTTATATTCCGTACATTTGGGCGATAATTTGGGTTTACAAAACACACACACCCCAATTGGTTGTGGTCAGGTGTGTCACAAATCCACCTCGGTAACACCTCACAACGGTAAGAAAGACTGGGGAAACCAGTTCCACAACCAGAACGAAGAGAGACCAGAATATATGAGAGAGAGAGAGAGAGAGAGAGAGAGAGAGAGAGAGAGAGAGAGAGATTTCCGCATGGCTTTAGGTTTCATTAGCAGCTTTACAGATTTTATTTATTTATTTGGAATTTTATGTAAAATAGTACCGAACTTCATTACAAAAATTACAAAGTAAAAAAAATGACTGAATCATGAAAATGTGCTAAATGAAATAGAAACATGTTCATTGATAAATTTTATTAAATAATTAATAAATATAATATAGCGCTCTCCGTGTAGCACTCGCAGTCTCGTGTGTAAAAACACAGCACATAGATTCAGTGATTCGCCTCTAGAGATCGCGGACAGGAACCTTGAAAAATCGGTATAGATTTTTGCTGATAGGGGAGAAGATAAGGTGCAATCAATACCGATAAATCCATCAACCTCTAATATATATGCATATACATTCATGAAATGTATATTTCATTTGTATATCTATTTCAAGGCAGTGTGCTTTTGATTGCTTTTGGGGCCAAAAAATTAAAAATAAATAAAATCAATTTTAGCCAAATAAACAGTCAGGAATAAAGTTTTGGATTCCTCATTCATGCCCTCTCTCACACACAAACACGGTGTGCATTTAAACATTTCAACTTAATGTATTGCAATGGTATCATTTAACTTGCACCAGTGAATATAGCAAATCTGATAAAAGGTCCAAGATGAATTTGGCAAAAAAAAACAATAAGAGAAATAAAACTGAGAAATAAAAAATAAATAAATAAATGGGTGAAAAAAAAAAAAAAAAAAACAGCACCAGAAATTAACACCAACAGCTGAATTATTATTAAGAGACATGCCACAAGCACAATTTACTTACACAATTGCGCTCTAAAAACTATTTAATCAAGTTTATTCCAATAAAGGTAAACTTATTCTACATCAACACCCCCCTCCCATTTTTTTTTTTTATTATTAGTTATTATTAGGGAAATCATAGCGGTCATTAAAGATCTGGGTAACTGATTGGAAGGTTGGGGGTTTAAACCCTGGTCTTAACAAGCTGCCCTTCTTGGGCCCTTGAGCAGGACCATTTACCCTCTGTGCTCCAGGGACACTGTATCATGACTAACCCAATGCTCTGAAATTAGCTCCCTAACATCACTGGGCTATGCGAAGAAAGACTGTGCCGTAAAAAAGTGAAAAGCACCTGACCTTTAGTTGATTTTTGATGTTCTACAAAGTCACAAGTTTGTTATATAAATCGACTGAGACTTGATTAACAATAATTAACTTTAGCTTGCTAAACTGGTCCTTTGCATTAGTTTTATTGGAAAAAAAAAATTCCACAAATTATCATACGGTTCCTGAAACCCTACGTTGAAATCAACTACCGCTAACAGTTCAGAGGTGACTGAACAGCATGCCACCAGTCTGAGGAGTGGCACAGGTGTGGTAGATACCGATTTACACCCACAACCGCATACCAGGAGACACGGCCAAACCGATCAACATAGCATAGAGCACCCCCAAATGGAGAAGACACTAAACTACATTTAGGTTAACGTGTGTGTTTTTAGTAGTGTGTGATTTCTAGCCCAGATAACATGTTACTAATAAATCAGAATATTGTGTTTCATTCATGTTTCCTAAACAAAATTATATATATTTTTTTTTTATTATAAAATTATATAAGCAGTAAAAAAAATGCATGTTGAATGAAAATTTTGTTGGCATACTAATAGCTGGATACCATATTTTGGTTGGGCAAAAATAATGATAAAAAAATTATTTTGTAAGAACCTGTATCCTGTTTTAAAAGAATTGATCGGGACCAACCACCCAAGACTCAATCCTTCTGGCAAGTGATACAGACTGATCAAAACAAGGAATTGCCAGACTGGCACAGTGTAAACCAACGTGGTGTTCGAATGTTACACACTTTATTTATAGAAACATTCCTGCTACTACTGCAAAAATGCAGTGTGGTGAAGCTGTGATGAGCTGTGTGAAAAGTGAAACAAGATAATCTTGGGTTTTGTTTAGTCGTGGTGTACAATGACCCAGGGTGAACCTTTTCTAGTGTAAAAAGCCCCTTGGTGTATTAGTGAATAAGCATGTAGACAAAAATCTAATTAGAATAAGCAGTGTGCAAAATTCATTGGTCCTCACCTGTGCGATGGCAGCCTCATTGTCAGCCAGCCCCAGGAGAAAGATCCGGGCTTTGTCGATTTTAACAGGAACGGTGCGACCCCTCCACTCCACCTCACTCATGGTGGCTGACTGCTTTGCTCGGGTCTGAGTGATCAGCGCCTGGAAAAAGATGATAGATAGATGGATTAGATACTGTATAATAATGACAAACCTTTATTGAGAAACTAAGTTTCCTCATTTTATTTTGGGTCCTGTCATTTCGACATCAAACCAGTTCCATTAAATAAACTTGCATTGTTGTTTAATTGGGTTTTTGTTTAATCCAATTCACAGTATTGGTACAAATGTCACGTATTGTATTTTTATTTTTTGTTGCCTTTTTTCTGTGTATTGGGCATAAGAGCATGTTTAAGAGGCAGCATAATGCCTCACATGCCTGCTGCCACAAATGGTTATGGTTATTATCCATGATTATCCATGGTTATTATCCATGATGCTAATACACCAAGGGGCTTTTTACACTAGAAAAGGTTCAGTGATAACGAGAAAACAAGATATAAAAAAAGTGTAATGCATGGCCTCTTAGGTCTTCCCTAACTGGAAGCTTATCACCAAAATAAATTCCTTTTAAGAGGAAAAATAATTGGTAATCAAGCTCTTCATGATTCTGACATACAGTAATCCCCCCGCTTTACCGCGGTTCAAATCTCGCACCCCCGGTTTATCGCAGAATAGCATTTGCCACATAAATAAATGAGCAGTGGGTTACAGAGATGGAGATCCTTAGCACCATCTGTAAAAAACAAAAGTGTTCATGTCTAATGTTTAGCTGGCATGTAGGTTCCAACTTCATCTGAAACCATTAACACCACACACACATTATGAGAGGTCCCCACAGCTGATCAGCCGTCTCCACACTACTCTGTCCTCTACATCTTCCTCTTTCAAACCAACTACCTGCATGTCTTCCTCACCACATCCATAAACCTCCTCCTTGGCCCTCCTCTTTTCCTCCTTCCTAGTGGCTCCATCCTCAAACCAACTTAATCGGGCCTCACTCACTGTTTCCAAAACGTCCTACATGTGCTGTTCCTCTAATAAACTCGTTTCTAATCCTGTCCATCTTCGCCACTTGCCAGAGTAGAAAATAAATTACATTATATAGACAAAATGTTTGTGGACACCTGGCCATAACATTCCTATAAACATCCCATTGCACATTTAGTCCACATTTGCTGTTATGATACAAGTTCCACTCGTCTAGGAAGATGGTTTTACTAGATTTTGGAGGGTGTTTGGGATTTGTGCAAGATTCATCCAGCCACAAAGATGCTAGTAAAGGTGAGGTCAGTAGGGTGAGGAGGCCTGGGGTGTAGTCAGTTTTTAGAAATTGAGATGTCCCAATACTTTTGTCCATACAATGTATATCAATTGAAGAATTATATGCTTTTATTGTTTCTAGTTACATTTAACATTGTGGATGAACACAAAACACAATATTGATATTTCACAATATAATAAAAAAAACAGGACTCAACAATCGATTCCCTGCTTCTCATATACATTAATAAGACAAAAATAAGAAGCACATCTAGATAGGACCAGAGCTCGAATTGAGGGGGGGATCCGGGACCCCACATAAGGCATTAGGGACCCCCCCCCCCAATAACAAGTAAAAAAATAGACTTAGGGGGGTCTCCAAGATTAATTTAGTGAAGAAATTTCATTACACAACAACTGGGGACTTGACTCAATTCGAGCACAGGATAGGACTATCCTTGCTCGACCTTGGTTTTGGGAATTTCTTGCAACTACAATGGGGAAAATTTGAATACTGACCTCAAGCTTTTCAGCCATCATGCCTCCGCCACCTCCTGCACTCAGTCTCATTTGCATGAGGTCATTTATAGCGTTCTGGTCACCTTTAAAATAAAACAAACAAACGAGATGAAATATAAATCAGCCAGTATAAATCATAGTGATTATAGTGTCTCTGAAAAACTTAATTATAAGCACAATATTGTTATTGAGTCTTCAGCTCAATACCAGCTGGCAGTTTAGGCTACATGTTGGCACGCGGACCAAAACCTGCTAACAAGTGCACTGATTGGAGAGGATTGTGGTGTTCAATGCATGTTTAATTTAAGCAATTCTTTGTATCACATCTTATTAATTAACTGTTAGATTTAATTAGATAATGGCAGGGAAAAAAAGAAAAACAGCCAAACATGTCAGCCAATAAAATCTGCCTCAACTATCAGCCGCCCTGATTTCTAAATATCGGTATCGGCCAGAGAAAAAACCCCTAGTCGACCTCTAATTGCAAGTGTATTACAAGGGTTCAGGCCCAGCTCTCCCCCCGGGACCTGATTATTACAGTAATATTGCAGCAAGCCATTACTACTACTGGTATAACTGATAAGATGATGAAAATGCCTGTCTAAAAAGTCTTGAGCAGATGTAAAAATGCATAAACAAAAAAAAAAAAAGAAAGGAAAATCATTAAAACTAGCAACAGTGTTGAAGATTGCACATACTCGATGAGTATTGTTTGGTAGTGTTTGTCAAATGACTGTGACAAAGCAGTGTATATAAAGTGTGTGCTTGTGCAGGTCTCACCGATGTTGTATGCACAGTAGCGGATGTTGGGTGAAATCTCCTCCACTCTCTGGTGGTAAAGAACCGCCTGCTCCTCAGTGAACGCACTCGCCAGGTTCAGGTAGATCGTCCTGCAAGACCGACCGACATACAAACCATCATACAACCGCAAACCAATCAAGTGCGGATCACGTTCTCAATATAAATTGAGCGTATCGTATGCTCAAGTAGCGAAAATACAGTTGCTAGGCAACTGATGTCAAAGTATCCTCTTAGAAATTATGCCGTAAAAGCACCATGACAGTCAAAAATCAGTCAGGAATGTAAAACGGCACAAGAGGGTGGCGTTCAGGGGGAACCGTATCGTAAACACGGCATCGTTTAAACGCAGCGTGTGCCCCTACGGCGGTTTTCCAGGGGAAAATCATCTGATGTTTGCTAGCGGTTGCTGATAAGCGTGATCAAATATAATTCCTGGAGTTGGTGTAAGAAAGGAAACACTCACTTGCACTTGTTGAAGGCTTCCATAGCAGATTTCCACTCCTGCAGTTCAAACTGGACCATGCCGGTCAGGTAGGCAGAGTACGCCTGCACACACAGACAAGAACATTGGTTCTGTAATTGACACTGAACTGAACAAATAAATGTAACAAAATCACAGGCCTGTAGCCCCAGGACATGCGGATGTGAAGTTCAACAACCACTGAAACATTTAAACAGGACGATCCAGACTCATTATCCCTGAATAACAGATAATCAGTTCCGAATGATGCACACAGTTATTGCGAAATGATCTGCTGAAGACACCTTTTATTCAATACAGAAGGTGGTAGTTTAATGTACTTTGGATCCAAAGGTCTTGGGTTCAAATCCCAGTCACACCAATCAGCCGATTTTCAATCCCATTCACCCGATTCTCAATCCCATTCACCTGATTTTGAAGCAGGTGATGGAAAGAAATTGAAAAGAAGAGAAAGGCATGGAATAGAAAAGAAAAAATAGGAATGGAACAAAATGCAAAAGAATGAAATGAAAGGGAAATACAAGAAAGAGCTGGGAATGAAGTGGAACGGAAAGGAATAAAAAAGTTAGAACTGAATAACAAGGAAAGGAATTGAAGAGAAGAAAGGAAAGTAATGATAAGAAGGAAAGAAAAACAGATAAAATAAATAATATAGATTATGGATTAGGTAGGGAAGCAGGGTAAGCAAGAAGTACTGATAACTGGAGAACTTCTGCTTGTGTTTGGTTCGGATCATGGTTAAATGTAAAGGTACTAACCCAAGTCATCTACATCATTACAGAGCCCCACAGAGCAAGATACAGCATTTAGATGAACCTGGTTACCTGGGCCTCTAGTTTGGTCTTGGCGTCGACGCGATGGCTCTCGCACAGCTTCTCCAGCTTCTCTCCGTGCTTGGCAGCTTTACGGAGACGCGCCATCAGGTGGAAGCGTTTCCTTAGCTCGGTGTTGGCCTCCTGCTTTAGCTGCATGGCGTAACTCCACGCCCGCTCGGCTTCCATCACGACCAGCAACAGATATCTGGCAGGGAAAAGGACAACATACATTATTTGTGAAGAAGAGAGTACAAAAGCAGTTGATTTTATTTCACACCATGGCAAGAACAAAAAAACATTGATATCACTTATATACACTATTTAATTAGGAACTGATGATTTCCTCTCCTCGTTTCTCCTAAACCCGAGTTGTGGGAGTTTCCCCAGCCTTATGCGGTTCGTTCCCAAACTGTTACCAAAAAGTTGATGGCACACAATTGTATAGGGTGTCTTTGTAGCTGGTAGTATCAAAGCCAGCTCCATGAAGATATGCTTTATGTAGGTTGGAGTGGAAGATTTCCTGCTATAGAGCTCTGACATCAACTTTAGTGAACACATTTGGGATGAATTGGAACACTGACTGTACACCAGGCCTCCTCATCCCACCCTACATCAGCACCAGACTTTATCTCCACATGCGCAATCCTAAAAAAAAGGAATGGCAGAACATCTTCCCAGAAGATTGGAGGGAATTAAGAGCAAATTGAGACTAAATGCGAGACTCCAAAACCACATACCGCACCTATAGTCAGGTGTCCACAAACATTTGTGCAATATAGTGTACATCACTTCCATTTACACAATAGAGATTTGTCAACGTTAAGGATTTGTTCTATTTATGAGAGAACAACACGGTGCATTTTCAATTTATTTTTGGAACAACGGTGAGACCAGTTACTTTGTTTTCTTACTTCAACTGCGGCAGGTGGAAACAGTTATTTTTCACTCTTGAAGTGAATAAAAATAATAAAAATAATAATAATAATAATAATAATAATAATAACAACAACAACAACAACAACAAAAGGCTTGTTGTGTTATGCAAAAAAAAAAAAAACAAATCCTCTGTCCTGAAGTTTTGCTGTTAGGAAAATGTTAGATTTCCTATCTGTATTCTCTGTTATCAGAAACCTTTAAGTCCTTTAAGAAAGATTTGGGAAAGGGATATGGGCCAAACATTAAATGATGACAAATGGCTCTATATATGCGAGGAGGATTTTCATAAAAATCAACCTCAAGCTTTGAGCATGAGCAAAACACATTCATATACAAAATATATCTTACCCCAGTACGCCTCCATAAAATGTACACGAATGTGTCTAAGCTGTGTTTTAGATGTAAATCTAAAATAGGAACATTGATGCATTTATTTTGGGACTGTAAGAACTACAACTATATATTTACTAAACTGCAAAACAATTATTAGATTTCTCTAAAATTCAATTTCATTACTTATTTGCCAAAGAAATTTATACTTATTCTATGGTCATCACCACAGGTACCAACTTTGAAGCTGTGTTTAGCACAAGCGGGTGATCTTCTCCCTTTGGAAAAACTTACATATGAACAAATCCGAATTATTCTGGCAGATATGGGCCCCTTTGTGGGATTTAATTGAACATGCACGACCCTCGCCCTGACCTTTTTTTTTTCTATATTTTGATTCACTCTTTGCTCTTCCATAGTCACTGTCTTATATTAACAATACATTGTTATTATATTGTGATTAATATGTTTGAATGCATGCTGTGTGTGGGTGTTGACTGATCGCTCTGTTTGTTGTTTTGGTAAAGTTTTAAAAAGAAATCAATAAAACTAGTATAAAAAAAAGAAAAAAAAGAAAATGTTACCATCTGTGAGAAGGTTGCTGTAACTGCAGAAATGTTAAACAACCACTGGTGGATCAGAGATTTTTCTAAATCTGGAAAATACTACAAGTTTGACTATACAATTCTCACCGGCTGTCTGACAGGATCTCCACGGTCACTTTTTTGCCCGTGAACTTATGCCGGTTGCCCATTCTGAAGCCCAGAGTTTTCCGCAGACGGCGCAGTCTTCTGGAACAATATCCCCTTGAGGAAAAAGAAAAAAAAGGAATGTCAGGAAAAGAAATGTCAAAAATCCCTGCTACAGTCGATGTACAAAAGTAACTAATCATGGTGTTAAATCCTCACCTGTAGCGCTGATAGTCTCCATGCCGGAGTCCATGCTGCTGCTGGGAATCTTTAATGATCTGGAGGACTGGAAGAGGAGGTTAAGAAAAAAGCAGGGACATACTGCCTGTTCTGGTCTTCAAGTACTACAGTGGTCAAAATCCAACTGGATTATCCATCATCTGGCTAAACTTCTAACATCTTCACAGAACATCATTGATCAGATCTGATCACCATTTAAAGGCATTTCCAGATCATAAAGTAACTTCTAACAGAAATAAGAACCCCTAACACAGAAAAATCATATATTAACAATCAGTAGCACTGCCATCTAATTTACACCAATTACAACTAAATTAAACCAACACTAATTGATTTCCAACACAAATGACACGTATGCCTAAGCGTAAACCCCTCAGAGTCCCAATTAAGGAAATAGGGCACTAGGTAAAGTGCACAAGTCATCACTACTAACACACTACGTAGTGCGCGTGTATAGGCAGCACAGAGATATTTGGGCACAGCCACAGTCATGCTGGCTAACGAGTCAGCTGAACTAAGATAAAGAATCGCAATACGTTTCTAAAACCGCGTCTTTCATTCGAGAAGGATACTTTCCAGGGCAAGACCCTCGTCCACAGTCTTCTCCTTGTTTTCCTCCATCGATGGTGCTTTTGTTTCATTCGCCTTTTCCACGGCCATCTTCCCCCCCGCTATGTAGAACACGTCTCGTGAAAAAAAAAGAAAAACGGATAGAGAAAATACTTGACCCGGAAATACACACATAAAAAGCGCAGAGGCGTGGTCAAAGGGTTCAATTAGTTTATTCGATCAATAATTTCTAAATAAAATGGGTGTTCATAATGTATACTAAATATATATAAACCAGAATAAAAACGAAATAGAAAATAAGACTTTTTTTGGTAAAGCCTTATTTATTTTTTTTAGATGCTGATTGGATACGTCAGATGTCATTCATATCCACCCCGGAACTGAGAGAAGGGGGAGATCGGGTTTGTCTAGTTAACCAATCATAGAGAGGATAACGGGCTACTTTGACCAATCAAAAATAAGGGGCGGGTTTTAGGGGAATATGCCTGGACCAATTCATTAATTTATTCACTCATCCTGGATATAATGCAGATGATGCAAAAGCTGAAACCACACAAACGTGGACCATCATTTTTTAATGGAATCTCACAATAAAGTTTGATAAATGACTGATATGGAAAAAAACATAAAGGTTTTCTAATTATAAGCTGCTTTTACTTGTCAAATATACATTACAGCACAGTGAAAAATAATATATATAGATATATTTATAGATTTTCATGCCACACATTTTTTTTTCTTCTTTATCTTTTACTGTGAGCAAACCCAGCCATTAGGGAGGCACAAGCCAGTGCACTCTTAGTGCCGGTCCCAAGCCCGGGTAAATGGGGAGGGTTGCGTTAGGAAGGGCATCCAGCGTAAAACATGTGCCAAATCAAATATGCGGATCACAAATGAGAATTTCATACCGGATCGGTCGAGGCCCGGGTTAACAACGACCGCCACAGGTATCATTAGCCGACAGGGTACCGGTGGAAATTGGGCTACTGTTGGCCGAAGGAGGAGAAGGAGAGGAGGAAGACGTCTACAGAGACGGCAGGGAAAGGAGAAGTGTAGGAGAGTGGAGGTTCGGGTTGGTACTTTAAATGTTGGTACTATGACGGGTAAAGGGAGAGAGATAGCTGATATGATGGAGAGGAGAAAGGTAGATATGTTGTGTGTTCAGGAGACCAAGTGGAAAGGGAGTAAGGCCAGGAGCATTGGTGGTGGGTTCAAACTGTTCTATCATGGTGTGGATGGAAAGAGAAATGGTGTAGGGGTGATTCTGAAGGAAGAGTACAGTAAGAGTGTAGTGGAGGTGAAGAGAGTTTCTGATAGGGTGATGAACGTGAAGCTGGAAGTTGAAGGGATGATGATAAATGTCATCAGTGCCTATGCTCCACAAGTTGGCTGTGAGGTGGAGGAGAAGGAAAGATTCTGGAGTGAATTAGATGAAGTGGTAGATGGTGTACCTAGGAAAGAACGATTGGTGATTGGGGCAGACTTTAATGGGCATGTTGGTGAGGGGAACAGAGGTGATGAGGAGGTGATGGGTAGGTATGGCCTTAAGGAGAGGAATGTGGAAGGGCAGATGGTGGTAGATTTTGCTAAAAGGATGGAAATGGCAGTGGTGAACACTTATTTTAAGAAGAAGGAGGATCATAGGGTGACGTATAAGAGTGGAGGAAGGTGCACACAGGTGGACTATGTTCTATGTAGGAGATGCAACCTGAAGGAGATTGGAGACTGTAAGGTGTTGGCAGGGGACAGTGTAGCTAGACAGCATCGGATGGTGGTCTGTAGGATGGTTTTGGAGGCGAAGAAGAAGAGGAGGAGAGTGAGGACTGAAAGAAGAATAAGATGGTGGAAACTGAAGGAGGAAGACTGTAGTGTGAGGTTCAGGGAAGAGGTCAGACAGGGGCTCGGTGGTGGTGAAGAGGTGTTGGGTGATTGGGAAACTACTGCAGGAGTGATGAGGGAGGCAGCTAGAAAAGTACTTGGTGTGACATCTGGAAATAGAAAGGAAGACAAGGAGACGTGGTGGTGGAATAAGGAAGTGCAGGAGAGCATAAGGAGAAAGAGGTTGGCAAAACAGAAGTGGGATCGACAGAGTGATGAGAAAAGTAGGCAGGAGTACAAGGAGATGCGGCAGCAGGTAAAGAGGGATGTGGCGAAAGCCAAGGAGAAGGCATATGAGGAGCTGTATGAGAGGTTGAACACTAAGGAAGGAGAAAAGGATTTATACCGATTGGCCAGGCAGAGGGACCGAGCTGGGAAGGATGTGTTGCAAGTTAGAGCAATAAAGGATGGAGAGGGAAATGTGTTGACTAGTGAGGAGAGTGTGTTGAGAAGGTGGAGGGAATATTTTGAGCAGCTGATGAATGAGGAAAATCAGAGAGAGAGAAGGTTGGATGATGTGGAGTTGGTAAAGCAGGATGTAGATAGGATTAGTAAGGAGGAAGTGAGAGCAGCGATTAAGAGGATGAAGAGTGGAAAGTCGGTTGGACCAGATAACATACCTGTAGAAGCATGGAGAAGTTTAGGAGAGCTGGCAGTGGAGTTTTTAACCAGATTGTTTAACAAGATTTTGGAAGGTGGGAGGATGCCTGAGGAATGGAGAAAGAGTGTGCTGGTACCGATCTTTAAGCATAAGGGAGATGTGCAGACCTGCAGTAACTACAGGGGAATTAAGTTGATCAGTCACACCATGAAGTTATGGGAAAGAGTAGTGGAAGCCAGGCTGAGAGAAGAGGTGACCATCTGTGAGCAACAGTATGGTTTCATGCCGAGGAAGAGCACCACAGATGCCTTATTTGCTTTGAGGATGTTGATGGAGAAGTATAGAGAAGGACAGAAGGAATTGCATTGTGTATTTGTGGATTTAGAGAAAGCGTACGACAGAGTGCCGAGAGAGGAGCTGTGGTATTGTATGAGGAAGTCAGGTGTGTCAGAGAAGTATGTGAGGGTGGTGCAGGACATGTATGAGGACAGTGTGACAGCAGTGAAGTGTGCAGTAGGAACGACAGACTGGTTCAAGGTGAAGGTTGGACTGCATCAAGGATCGGCCCTGAGCCCTTTCCTGTTTGCAGTGGTGATGGACAGGTTGACGGACGAGGTCAGACAGGAGTCTCCCTGGACTATGATGTTTGCGGATGATATTGTGATTTGTGGTGAGAGTAGTGAGCAGGTTGAGAAGAGCCTGGAGAGGTGGAGATATGCGCTGGAGAGGAGGGGAATGAAAATCAGTAGGAGTAAGACAGAGTACATGTGCGTGAATGAGAGGGAGGGCAGTGGAGTGGTGCAGTTGCAGGGAGAAGAGGTGGAGAAGGTGGATGAGTTCAGGTACCTGGGGTCAACAGTGCAAAGTAATGGAGATTGTGTTAGAGAAGTAAAGAAAAGAGTGCAGGCAGGGTGGAGTGGGTGGAGAAGAGTGACAGGAGTGATTTGTGATAGTAGAGTATCTGCAAGAATGAAAGGGAAAGTTTATAGGACTGTGGTGAGACCTGCGATGTTGTATGGTTTAGAGACAGTGGCATTGAGTAAAAGGCAGGAGGCGGAGCTGGAGGTAGCAGAGCTGAAGATGTTAAGGTTTTCGTTGGGAGTGACGAGGATGGACAAGATTAGAAATGAGTTTATTAGAGGGACAGCGCATGTTGGACGTTTTGGAGACAAGGTGAGGGAGGCGAGATTGAGATGGTTTGGACATGTGCAGAGGAGGGACATGAGTTATATTGGTAGGAGAATGCTGAGGATGGAGCCACCAGGTAGGAGGAAAAGAGGAAGACCAAGGAAGAGGTTCATGGATGTGGTGATAGAAGACATGCAGGTAGTTGGTGTAAAAGAGGCAGATGTAGAGGACAGGGTGGTATGGAGACGGATGATCCGCTGTGGCGACCCCTAATGGGAGCAGCCGAAAGAAAAAGAAGAAGATCTTTTACTGTGAGCAAACTACAACCAAATAATTTCCCTATGGGATCAATAACGTATTCTGATTCTATTATATATATTATTATGTTATATTTAGTTATCATTAAAATGATTAAGTGCTTACTGGATTTGCTGTACCTTCAACACAGCAGATGTCTGTGCAGAGCTCACAACCTCATCAAGACTCTTCGCATCCCAGTCACAAACTGTTTAACCTCCTTCTATCAAGAAGGAGATACAGGAACATACGCACCAGAACCAGCAGGTTCAGGGATTCAGCTTTTTCCATTCACCATCACCCTACTAAACTCTACACTACACCGTTAGATCACTGTATAAACACTGTATATATCTTCTGTACAATTATACATACAATGTACATATTATATATTGGATTTTTTATACTCCTCATTCTCTACATATATTGTGTCTTACATACATCTGCACTATTTTATTTGTGTATCTATATATACACCTTACTGTACATCCTGCCTAATATTTTAGATTCATATATATATATATATATATATATATACACATACATACAGTGGACTTGTTTATTCAGCTTGCACATTTTTTAATGCCAAAACCTTCTACTTGTTGTTCCTTTACAACAGTTTCTGCACATTTTTTTCAATGCCATAGCCTAAGAATGATTTACTTGTACTTTTCAACAATGTCCACACATCTCTGACTGCTATAGCCTTTGTTTATTCACTGTACATATGTTTACATATATACATATTTTATATAAATTGCATGCTGTACATATGCTACATATTTATCTGCACTTGTCTATTTGCACAACTGCTACTATTCGCACTTCTGGTAGATGTCAAACTGCATTTCATTGCGGTGTATCTGTACTATACAATGACAATAAAATTGTATCTATTTTTCTAAATGTTAAGAGAAACGAGTGTAAGGCCCTCTTACTATTACTTACTTACTATTACCTACTTAACTACCGGTAAATTTTGCGAAAATCAGTCATTCCATTTTATAAAAAAGAAACTGAATAAAAACGTAACCTTTGGACCACACAGCAATTCAGCAATTAGGGTAAAGCGCACGCTCTGTTTTTAACTCGTTTTGATTGCCGGTATCTTGGTGGTATCTGCTTAGCACGAACATACAGTTAGGCATCAGTTCAACAGCAAGCAGAACATTTTGAGAGCAATAAATTATGGGAAAAATTCCTGACTCTAACTTGCCACAACAGCCGTGGCCTTATTTGTGTGATTTATTTCTCACAAAAGTCTTGTGATACAAGTACATTTGAAGGCAAATACCTTTGTACATTTACTCAAATGGACTAATATTTAATCTAATGTATCTCTACTTTACCTCAAGTACATGGTTTGTGTACTTCACCACTGTTGTATATATATACTTGTCTATTTCCTGCATTACACCAAAAAAAGTATGTGCCACAGTGTGTTATTTCCCTGCAATGGATTCCTCATTAATCTGATACTTTTTCCTGTTGAAATATTTTCTTATATTAAGCACCATTAGAACTGTTCTTGCAAAGTTTCCCATTTGAACTTCTCACAGGAATTACAAAAACTCCACCCAAAACACGGTCATCACAAAAACTAATCACAGACATTTAAATATAAACACATTTAATGTGTTGCCTTTAACAACAACAACAACAAAAAAACTGTTAATTTTTTTCATATGTCAAACTGCACGGGTACAAAAAGATTCTGCAACAAAAAAGTCCGTCCAATAGAGTAGCGGATCAGATTTTTTCCGCAGCCGATATATATTTGAGAAGAAACTGTCTGATCTCGGAGATGTGCATGGTCTCTCTGATGGTGGTGTCGCGGTTGCGAACCAGCAGGAGCCCGTTCTCCAGCGTGTTCTCCCCGACCATCAGTGTAAACAGCACACCCATCTCGTCATACCTGCACACAACAGCAAAGACACGTGACTGACATGCAGAGAAGTGAAAATCAACGTAAGTAACACACTGAAGTTCATACTTGGTGTGTAGTTTGTCCATGGAGGACTGCGTGGTGTCCATGTATCCAGGCCAAGCACTGATTCCTACCTCTAGGAGTTCGTGAAGCAGACCCTCACACACCTTGGGGAACAATACCAGAGGTGATAAAATATCCTACTCAAGTTAAAGTACTGTTGCTTTAATTAAATTTTACTTATGTACAAGTAAAGTTACCGGTTTAAAAATCTTCTCAAATAAAAGTAATAAGTAGCTCATTTAAAATGTACTCAGAGTAAAATTTTGAGATTTACTTATTAGAGTGTGGTTAAAAAAAGACAAGGTGATATAAATCTCAAACTAGAAAAAAAAAACCACTGAAGAATTCATAATTTTTGAGAGAACAAAATGTGAAAAATGTATGTCTCACTGCCGGCCTTACGTTCAGTAAAGCAATCAAAAGATATTCAGCAACGTCTTCTGACCAATTGGAATCAAGAATTCATCAAGGAACCTTGTGATGAAAAGAATGATAACAGAAAGCTGAGCTGACTAGACTAGCTTCGCTTGCTACGAGTCGGACAGACTCAAAGACAAAGCTAAATCAGTAACACAAAGATGCAAAAGACTGCAAAAATCGAGTCCCCGTCCTTTTTTATTTAAATCGGAAAGTTACGAATTATTATAAAAAACATTTGATTGCATGTTTGTGAAAGAAACATTGCCTTGATTTGAAAGCACACATATACTACATAAGTATTGGGACACCTGACTTCCAACCATATGTGGCTCCTCCCCAAACTGTTAGTTGGAAGCAGACAATTGTCTTTGGATGTGCTAGCATTCAATTTTCCCTTGACTTGGACTAGGAGACCCAAACCTGTTCTAGCATGACAATGTTCTTGTGCCCAATGCCAGCTCCATGTAGATATGGTTTACATGGGTTGGAGTGGAAGATCTTGAGTGGCCTGCTATAGAGCTCTGACCTCCACCCTATTGAACACCTTTGGGATTGATTAGAATGATCACTGCACCCCAGTCCTCCTCACCCTACACCAGTACCTGACTTTACTAACAATGATGAGCACAAATCACCTCAAGCACACTCCAAAATCTATTGGCATACCTTCCCAGAAGAGTGGATGACCAAATGTGGAATGGGATATTTATAAAGCACATACAAATCTTTTCATCATTTTTCCACAAACGTTTGTCCATATAGTATTTTCCTACATAGCTGCGAATGTATTTCAGGTTTCTGATGTTCAGATGTGTAAATAAAATAAATGGAGTGCTGGTAGTCTACCTGTCTGAGCTCAGAGGTCGAGCCTTTGCCCATGTCCAAGGCTACTTTAACAGGTGCTAAAGTAGGATGAAGCTTCAACACCTGGAGAAACAAGAGAAAAAGCATAAGAAGTTTGATTTTTGTGATATTTGGTGAAGCCTACTGATGAACTATTCAATGTGAGACATATCCAATGGTAACATGTTCAATATCTTTCTGCTTAAAGCTCCAGCATGCCTTTTATATTGTCTCTGGACTTATTTCATAGTGTGAAAGACATGGAAACGTTTACACAGACGTCAATTTGTTCCTCGTTTCTTAACAGCTTTGGTGTTTTGCACCTTCTCAGCTTTTCTACTGAACACCTTGAGCATCATGACCCTGAGCGAATTTTAAATAAAACCTAATCCATTGCATGGACGTACTGTTCTCTGATGAAGTCTCTGCTTGCTGTCCACTTTCTGCACATGCTGTAAGGCGTTAAAGAGGACAGCCAGGACGCCCTTGTCCATGTTCGCGCTCAGGGAGAGGACGTGAGGTAGAACGACTCTCTTCCCGTCTCTGCACTGCAGGCAAAGAGGATAAGTGTGAACTAGAAAGATTGCAAAATTGATTTGTAGAGCAAGTCTGTATATTCAAACAGAAAATAATGACAGCTGGAATGTGGTAGAGGTTTTACGATTCTCAAGATGAAGTCGCCGCGTCAGAGATCGGAGTTTTAGCATTAGCACCGAGACCGAACCTTTAAACAGAGGCCACTTGCAAACTTTCTAATGTAATCTCATACACCATTGAAGCAAAATGGTGAATATAATATTTAGAGTCTTAAGACTATTATATTGTTGCATTACGTGAATCAAATTTGATTTAATTGAGCATTTAACAGCTTCGACCCACATTATTCAACAGTATGTGAATATAACTTGGTCCAGCACTTTCAATGATGATATACAATATATCAGCAAAAGTTTGTGGACACCTGACCATACGATTTAGTTCCCATTTGCCGTTAGAATAAACTCGATTCTAGGAAGATGTTCCACTAGATTTTGTAGTGTGCTTGTGTTGGACCTCTATAGCAGGTCAGTCATCTTTCATCTTTCATTCCAACCCATGCACTCCGTATCTTAATGGAGCTGGCTTTGTGCACTAGGGCATTGTCATGCTGGAACATATTTGTGTCTCCTAGTTGTAGTGAAGGGAAAATGTAATGCTACCACATCTACATCATAAAATTGTGTGCTTCTAACTGTAGTAACAGTTTGGTGAAGAAACACATATGGCTGGAAAAGTCAGATATCCCAGTACTTTTGTCCATATAGTGAGCTCTGATCATTTATGAAGCATTATGCATTACATTTATTAAATCTTAATTTTTATTTGGTTAAATGACTAATATCCTTTGTTAATTGGATGCAATCACCTGTAAAGTAAAACTGTAAAAGATAACCCGACCCCTCATCTACTACACTTGCACGTTTTACACGTTACTATGTCATTATTTAACCCTAGAAATAATTCGTGTTTTGAAACAAGCAACGTTTCTCTAAATAAGTTTCGGTCTCTTCTGATTTCATGTGCATTTAATTTTAGATCCAGATTATCCACTGAAGCAGACATGGCTCTTGGGCATTAACTCTATCAGTAATAATGCAGTTATATTTATTTATATCTTTAAAAAAAAAAATGTCTTAATTATTAATTCAAATTTTTTATTAATATAATTGTATATTATAAATTATAAATAAATTATGTATTTAATATTTATTATAATTCCACTTATCTAATTATATATTTTTATTCACGCATAATCTATTTTAAGATATCACTGTATACATTTTTATTTGTAACATAATTTATTTACTATTTAATATAATTCTCCTGATATAATTATTATTATTTTTTCAGTTCTAGATGTATTTCAACCATAATCATATTTATGCAATTACTCATTTAATACATTTATAATGAATATTTATTAAAGAATCATTTTGATTTGATTATATATTCAGCAGGAATCACATTGCCACTCGCCTGTAGTTTGTCTCGACTGCCCGTGTGACTCCTGAGCAGCGCAGCATCGCCGAGCATCCACAGTGTTTCCAGCGTCTCTGTGCCCCAGGGGAACTGATAGAGCACCGTCACTCCACGGGACGTGCCATGGTTACGCTCTTCATCCTGAATGTCACGTGTGCTGAAGTCAGACGGCCCTAAAGCGAACTGTAGCAAAGGTTGTTTAACTACCGTAATTTCCGGACTATAAAGCGCACAGCATTTTTCCGGTATTACTGCGTGTGTGTAAGACTGAGGAATATATCCTTATTATTTTCTGATGCTCATTTCTAAGTTTCTTTGACTAACCCGTAACGCTGTTGCCAAGAAAAATAAAAAAGCATGAGTTTTGGAAACCTGTCTGTGCTTATATGATTTCTGTTGCAACTGGAGTTACAACTCGAGCTATCCCTTCACCCAGACTCAACGCGCTACAACGGCTTGTATCTAAACAGTAGCCTAGCAAGAAAGTCATTGTTCACTGTGTTCCTCATTCCTTTCACAACTATTTCTCTCGGGAGTTTATCTTTTGGCATCGTCGTGCGTTTAAAAAAAACGTTTTTTTCTCCCGATGCCGTGCAGCTCAGAACACAGGTGAGGTGCGTTTTTTCGTTTCCGTTCGGAAATTTCATTGGTCTAATGTTATGGGGTTCGTTTTTTTTGGCTTGAAGTTTGTGAAACCGGGAAAAACCCAGGAAAAATTCATAAATTAGCCGCTTCGTTGTTTAAGCCGCGGGGTTCAAAACGTGGGAAAAAAGTAGCGGCTTATAGTCCGAAAAATATGGTACTTTAATCACAGTATATGGGGATTAATTTATGTAGAACCAAAAGAACTGACAGCGCGAAAGCAAATCTGTTAACAAAAACTGTACGGTATTTAAAAACCAGGCAGAAAAAGCAGCATTTGCTGAAATATATCGTCATTTTTCTTTAAACGAGTGAGTGTTCACCTTTCTCCACCACTGCAGTCTGTGTCGTGTCCAGTAGTCGAGCCACTGTGAGGACGTACGTGGGGAACAGAACCACACAAGTGACGCCTCTGTGACCTCTGAAGAGCTACACAAAGGAAGAAAACAAAAGTCGATCTACTTTAAATGAGTTTTTGTTTTTACCACAGAAATTACAGACACATTACAGGCAAACATTTGTGGACACCTAATCTAATAAGATTTGTATGTGCTTTCTAAATCCCATTCCACATCCACATTTGCTGTTATAATACCTCCACTCTGCTGGAAAGATGTTCCACTAGATTATGGAGTGTGTTTTAGGAGATTGGTGCTCATTTGTGTTAGTACACTCAGGTAATGATATAGGGTATGGAGGCCTGGAGTGGGGTCAGTGTTTCAATTAATCTCAAATGTATCTAATAGGGATGAAGTCAGAGCTCTACAGCAGACCACTCAGAATCTTCCACTTCAAACCATATCTTCAGAGGTTTCTTTGTGCACATTTGGCCATAGTAGAATTCGTTTGGGTCTCCTAGTTCAAATAAGGCAAACATTTTAAGACATCCTATACAATTGTGTGCCTCCAACCTCTTTTTTTTTTTATCAATATATTTATTTTTTTCACATCAACAATTTACATAATCAGTTCAATATACAAGTAAACATTCTTTTCTAACCAGCCTTCCATCCCAGGCCTCACTAAGCTGATGAAAAAAAAATAACTTTTGTTACTTTTACTTTTGTTCATAGAGTATTTATTTATTTATTTATCTTATGCCTCTTGTACAGTTAACACAGTGAACTTGTCTAAACTAACAAATACTAGACATAAATATTATAATACAGCTTTTACTAACCACAATATACAAATGTAAATGCAAAAATCAATACGGAACTAGGGAAATAAAGTTAACCCTGACTTATTGCTGGCTTGAAAAAGTCTGAAAGTTTGACAACTTTTCATCTTGATAGTAGTCTAAAGGGACACAGCCAGGTAGATGATATTTGTAGAAAGACAAATAGAGTGACACGTGTAAAATGGACTGAACGAGTGCCACAAGAAGACAGATGGAGACAGTGTTATGAATAAGAAAAGCAAAAGGAGTACGAGAATGGAAAAGAGGGAGACTAATTGAAAGAAATAGGGATAGAGTGTGAGTGTGTGTGTGAAGTAATAAGTCTAAAGGAAATTTTTGGATATTTGATTATCCACTATGGAAAAAATGCAAAGTCTGTAAGTAGTGTTGAAAATTTTCAGGATTCAGAATAAGATTAATAAAATTCATACCGATAGTTTTTCCGGGTTGCTGAACGGCTGAGAGGGTCCTCTGTCATTATACTGTATGAGAGCAGCCTCTAGAGGTGAATCACTGAAACCACGGGCTGTTTGTTGATGTGTCTTTTTTATTCATTACTGTTTTTATTTATTTGAAATGCTGATTAATTGGTTATCAGCAAGTGCGATCCAACCTAGCTAACAGTATCGGTAAAATCCACTATCCGTCTAACTCTACTCTGAATAATAATAATGATAAGAAGAAGAAATTTACACAACAAAACAGAATGTTAGCTTTGCTAAGCCAAACATATATTTATCTTCTCTCTGGTATTCGTAATGAGTTTTGAATTCACACCAGCATCCAAAGTAATACTGTATTAAAAATCAAGATTGATTGTGAGAAAAGTTGAAACCTCTCACCAACCGATTGCATCCGAGTTGGCATCTTCAGGCTGGTAACACAGACCGGTTTCAGCCAGACCAAACGGCAGCTTCCTGTTCATGAGCTCCAGGGATGGGACGTACTGTGCCAGAGCACCTGCCAAACCCAATGCGAAAAGAAACAAATAAGTTCTTCATGAGTATAAAAAAACTGAGCTGCTACATATTTCTAAATGTAATTATGGATTTAAAATGTACACACAATTCCTGCATTCTGGATGTAACTTTTGCAACAGCTTGCACATTTGGTCATTTGATCACCTCCAACATTTTCTGAATAAAAGTGACTAGTTGCATCATTATAGGAAATAATCTGCAACAGAACACCATGATGCGACTTAATGCAAACCAGTTACAGTCACCACCCAGGAACGGTATGACGGTATGTTGGATTTTACTGACTTCCCATCAATTCTCTAAAACAACCCCAAAACATTAAGATGCCATCTCCATGTTTGAGTGTGGGTATGAGTCAGCCTGCTAACATCATCGCTCCTGTATGCAGTCTTACAGACGGTCTTCTATTAGAGGCAGAAAATGTCGAATTTGGACTCATCTGTTCACACAAACTTTCTTCTAGTCATTCGTTGTCCAATTTTTGCCTTTTGCCGATTTTTTTGCATAGAAACAAAAGCACGAGTCTTAAAAATGATATGAGACTTGGTGTTTCCAAACTTTTGCAAGCACTGTATATACATGCTGAATGGTGTCGAAAGTTATTGCACCCTCTGGCCTAAATACTGAAAAGGCTAAAAACAAAACCTGGCTGGATTCTTTGGCCTACCAAGAAAAATGAGCAACTATATAGATATTCCTTACTGCAAAACAAAAATCAAACAAGTCAGTAAAAAAAGACAAAGTAGTAAAGCAATCCATAAGTATGATGCTCTGTGGCGACCCCTAACGGAAGCAGCCGAAAGAAGAAGAAGAAGAAGTAGAGCAAGCTTTTAAAAAAAGGTATATTTAATTAACAAATAAAAGAACAGAATCATGTCACAAAGTACTATTAGTATTCAATGGACAAATAAAATACATTTATAATTTTAGATGAAGTAAAAACAGATATTCAGAGCTGATGACTGATGTATGCAAAATTTAATAGGTAACACTCAATGTCACTTAAAATATAATGGAGTAAAAAGTACATCTATTGAATAATTAATGTAGTTGAGTAAAGAGTAAAAAAAAAATGCTTATATATTTGATACTCAGTAAAACTAGAAAGCAGCCAAAAACCTGAAGTACAATTACTTGCATCCTTTACATCATACACTGTATGGACAAAAGTATTGAGACACCAGACTTATGAGGTTCTTTCTCAAAACTGTTGTCGCAAATCTGAAGGCACACAATTGTATGTACAATTGAGGTCTTTGGATGCAGTAGCATGACATTTTACCTTGAACAAGGAGACCCAAACCTGTTCCAGAATGACAATGCCCCTGTGCACAAAAGCCATCTCCATGAAGATATGCTTTGCATGGGTTGGAGTGGAAGATCTCCTGCTATAGAGCTCTGACCTCAACCCTAATGCAGATGAATGAATTAGAACGCACCTCACCTACATCAGTACCTGACTTTACTAACATTCTTGTGTCTGCACGAGCACACTCCAAAATATCGTGGAACATCTTCCCAGAAGAGTGGTGGGAATTCGCATCTTATGACCAGGTGTCCACAAACTTTTGGCAATGCAGTGTATATGCCTAGTGTTTGGTTAAATGATGCCTCAGAAGGTAGGAGAAGATTGAAGGTTCTATAGGATTGGAGTTGAGAATGCCTGGCACCTTCTTCTCACCTTTTTCCTGTTATATCACTCACCTTGAAGAAGTCTGGTCCTCCAAGGTTGACTCCGTTGAAGAAGCTCATCCACCCTGTCACCCAGCTTCTCTTTATGGTTGCCTTTTCCAGCACCCTTATTTCCTAGCTCATAAAGGGTGCTTATCCCGAACACCTGAGGTCTTGATCTGACCACAGAAGCCCACCACTGGTCCAACAGGTTCCTTTTGAGATCCACCCCTAATGGTCCGTATGCACAGGTCCTGCCTTTGAGTAAAGACTCAGCATGGTAGGGATCTGGAGGGATGAAGAAGCGCCGCTGTAACAGCTGGAACATGTCACCGGCTGCATCCGAGCCTCCATCACTGCTCTTCACGGAATGTTTAGAGACCTGCAGCAACACGTGGAGAGGACAGATGTCCACAGACACATTATGGCTGGAGACAAAAAGTCGCCTTCTGATACAGTAAGTCAGCATTCTAGGGTTTGTACTAAGATCAGTCTAATCATCTCGTGTATTATTTACTACAACGCGCTTTCGTTATAACGACACGCTCTGTCCCAAATAACAAGAGCGCACAATGCAACTTTTCAACAGTGGCGTTTTCATAATAAACACGTGAGTACGACTCCAACGCGACCCGGAAGTACTACATTACTTCCTGCTTGCGACTGTATTTTGGAAATGTTTATTTATTATTATTATTATTTTTTTTATATATTATTATTTTTTAAATACTTTTAGCTATTTTGCATTGTCTTTCTGTGTGAACTTTCTAACTGTTGCCTTGTTATCCCTGATATGAGGCTCAACAGTTATGAGTTATCACCAGTTAATCAGAAAAGATTTTCAAACAATATAAAAACTATATAATAACTATATTAAATATTTATATATTTTATATTTAATAACTATATAAGCCAGCAAAATGGTACTGTCATATATTTTTTTTGTGTGTTTTATCTAAATTCAAGAATATCGTGGATTGGCTTCTTCCATTGAGTAAAACACCGCCCTCTGCTGGAGACACCTCGCCACTTCAGGTGAGTTGTTGAATTCTATTGATTCTATTTTGAATTAAAAATTATATATAAGAATGAAACTTTTTTATCTTTGTTCTTACATGGTTTAATTTCAGGGTCTGAATTAATCCAGGAGCCAATTTGACTACGAAATTCTTGAATTATCCTCTATTCGGAAGAAAAAAAAAAAAAGAATTAATACAAATTAAGATAAAATTGCTTGGGGGGTATTTTCTTTTTCCAAGCCCCAGAACTGATCACTGTTGGGCCCTTGATCAAGGCCCTTAACACTCTCTGCTCTAGGGGGCGCTGTATCATGTCCAACCCTGTGCTTTGAGCCCAACTTCCTAACAACTTAACGTAGGGGAAAATATTTCAGTGCTTTTATGTAAATGTGACAAAGTGACTTTCTCCTTCACACCAGGGTTGCCAGATTGTTTTTCTGAGTCACTATTGCTTGCATGCAAATAAAGAAGCATGTCGATATTTGTTAGCTTAGTGATGGGCGTGGTCCGATAAGCCAGATATGCTATAACGGTACACAAAAATTCACGGTTCGGTACGTACCTCGGTATCTAAGTCACAGTTCAGTTAAAAAAATGCTGTGGAGAATGTGCTCAAACATAAGTGTTTATTTTTATCAATGAACAAAAAGGAAAGAAAATGAACAAAGGAATTTTAAACAAATTAATATTTAGTGGGACCAACCTTTCCCAGAAAAACATCAAGCATTCATCTCATTTGCAGCACACAGCTTTTGAAGGAAGTTGACCGATAAGTTGTTCCAAACATCTTGGAGAACCACAGATCTTCTGTAGATGTAGGCTGCCTCAAATCCTCCTCTCTCTTCATGTAATTCCAGACAGACTCAATGGTTTTTAGATTAGGGATGGTAAGAGTCCCTGATGCACATCGGTGCATTGGCATAACAGTTAACGATGTGATGCATCGATTTTAAAAAAGTGTGCATCAGATACAAGTTTTGCTTTTGTATCGTGATGCATAGTTTTTTTTAAACAAATTTGCATTGATAAAACCTTTTTTATTTACCTTTATTTATATATAATTATTAGTAAATGCGCTTAATTTTGTTTTTAAAGTGATCAATATTTTAGATAGATTGATGTTTGCTCAGCATCACTGCTGCAACGTGAATATGAAGATATCACAACACTACGGAGACGGGGCACCTCCTGGGAGTAACATAGAATACAGATTAACATGGCAGAGGTAGAGCTGCATCTTCCAAGAGACAGAACATCTGGTTTTATTTAATCTTCATTCGTCACACCGGTAGCTGCTTTATATGTATTCTTATATACAGTTATGTTCAAAATAATAGCAGTACAATGTGACTAACCAGAATAATCCAGGTTTTTAGTATATTTTTTATTGCTACGTGACAAACAAGTTACCAGTAGGTGCAGTAGATTCTCAGAAAACAAACAAGACCCATCATTCATGATATGCACGCTCTTAAGGCTGTGCAATTGGGCAATTAGTTGAAAGGGGTGTGTTCAAAAAAATAGCAGTGTGGCATTCAATCACTGAGGTCATCAATTTTGTGAAAAAACAGGTGTGAATCAGGTGGCCCCTATTTAAGGATGAAGCCAGCACTAACAGGCATTTGAAAGCCTGAGGAAAATGGGTCGTTCAAGACATTGTTCAGAAGAACAGCGTACTTTGAATAAAAAGTTGATTGGAGAGGGGAAAACCTATAAAGAGGTGCAAAAAAATTATAGGCTGTTCGGCTAAAATGATCTCCAATGCCTTAAAATGGAGAGCAAAACCAGAGCGACGTGGAAGAAAACGGAAGACAACCATCAAAATGGATCGAAGAATCACCAGAATGGCAAAGGCTCAGCCAATGATCAGCTCCAGGATGATCAAAGACAGTCTGGAGTTACCTGTAAGTACTGTGACAGTTAGAAGACGTCTGTGTGAAGCTAATCTATTTTCAAGAATCCCCCGCAAAGTCCCTCTGTTAAAAAAAAGGCATGTGCAGAAGAGGTTACAATTTGCCAAAGAACACATCAACTGGCCTAAAGAGAAATGGAGGAACATTTTGTGGACTGATGAGATTAAAATTGTTCTTTGTGGGTCCAAGGGCCACAGACAGTTTGTGAGACGACCCCCAAACTCTGAATTCAAGCCACACTACACAGTGAAGACAGTGAAGCATGGTGGTGCAAGCATCATGATATGGGCATGTTTCTCCTACTATGGTGTTGGGCCTATTTATCGCATACCAGGGATCATGGATCGGTTTGCATATGTCAAAATACTTGAAGAGGTCATGTTGCCTTATGCTGAAGAGGACATGCCCTTGAAATGGTTGTTTCAACAAGACAATGACCACAAACACACTAGTAAACGAGCAAAGTCTTGGTTCCAAACCAACAAAATTAATGTTATGGAGTGGCCAGCCCAATCCCCGGACCTTAATCCAATCGAGAACTTGTGGGGTGATATCAAAAATGCTGTTTCTGAAGCAAAACCAAGAAATGTAAATGAATTGTGGAATGTTGTTAAAGAATCATGGAGTGGAATAACAGCTGAGAGGTGCCACAAGTTGGTTGACTCCATGCCACACAGATGTGAAGCAGTTTTAAAAAACTGTGGTCATACAACTAAATATTAGTTTAGTGATTCACAGGATTGCTAAATCCTAGAAATAAAAATGTTTGTACAAAATAGTTTTGAGTTTGTACAGTCAACGGCATACACTGCTATTTTTTTGAACACACCCCTTTCAACTAATTGCCCAATTGCACAGCCTTACGAGCGTGCATATCATGAATGATGGGTCTTGTTTGTTTTCTGAGAATCTACTGCACCTACTGGTAACTTGTTTGTCACGTAGCAATAAAAAATATACTAAAAACCTGGATTATTCTGGTTAGTCACATTGTACTGCTATTATTTTGAACATAACTGTATATCCTATTGTTGACTATGCATGGAGATGCACATCGCTACTATATATAAAATTTATAAAATTAGGTTTTTGCACCAAATCTTGCAGATAAACTTCCCCAGCAAAGTGAGTGCACTTCATTTATGAAACATACTTAACACATTAAATTGGTTACTGATTTGAGAGTTCACCATGGCTGATTTTTACTGTTCATTTCAATGACCTCTGCATCTCAGCTTCATCATCCCTCTTTAAATATTATTTAATTACCAAAGGGGACACAGTTTTAGCCAAATCATTTATATTCCATACGCTCTTAAAGTATATGTATTTATTCTGTGTATGTAACAGCAAGACACACTGGCAGTAATAGAGCTTTAACGTTCAAATCAAGATTATCAAGAAGTTGTAAAGATGAAAATTGTGGTGCGAGTTTGACTTGTTCCTTATTAAGCAAAGCCGGATGTTTAATGTTTAGACTTTGAGCCACGTTGAGACTTTTTGGCTGCTCGGACATCTACATAGACAAACTATTCCTACATGCTACAGAGCTGTTCTTTCAGCTCCCTATGACTACACAGACATCAAGCTGGACATAACTGAAACATGAGCAATTAAAAAAGGGGGTAACAGAAGCCAGTGTAAAGAGTAACCAATAAAAAAATAAAGTCCATTTGGTTTTTATTCCTTCTTTATTTGAGGGCCCATGCATGGCTCTCCAATCAACTTTTGTAAACAGGTCACTGTGAACATACACTAAATCCAAAAAAAATGTATATACATTACCTAGTAAAAATAAATTACTGAGGAATGTAACAAAACAAGGACAGAAAGAAGAGGTGAAGGATGTGCGACTGTCTCTCGGCTGCACCGAGATCGGTTAAGTGCACAAATAAGTAGGCCTCCAACCTCACTGTAAGCAAATTAAACAGTACAAAGGATAATAGTAATAATATTAATCTTAAACAAGACTATCATTTACTTCAGTATCTTTGTGCGTGCGCATGTGTTTGTGTCGGGTCTGATTCTAGGTTATTGGGGGAATGCAGGAGGCATGGGGTAGGGCACCATGGGCTGTGGAGGCTGCTGGGGGGGTTGAGGTGGGTTGAAAGGGAAGGGAGGGTGGTTCATGCCGTTCTGGGCCGGCGCCTGGTTCCCCTGGAATGGCTGGTTTTGGAAGTTCTGGTTTCCGAAAGAGTTTGGGTTTCCCCCGTTGTTGTAGCTGTTGCTACTATAGTTACTGCCACTACCGTTACTTTTGGCGTAGCTCCCGCCCCCGCTGTAACTGCCGTTCTGTGCTTTGGGGCCACTGCTGTAACCCCGGTCACCATCTCTATCCCTATAGCTACCAAAATCTCTCCTACCCCCACTGGAATAGCGGTCCCGACGGTCGTCCTTGTAGCTTCCCCGACCGCCTCTGGAACGTCCTGCAGAACAAAAGTGGCATGTTCAGTTAAACTGATTGATGGAAGGCTATTCACAGGCACTTGGAGGGTTATGGAGGATCGTAATAAGCATAAATAGCGTAATAATAAATGGATTACAAAAATGTAAAACCGAATGTGTGTGTGTGTGTGTGTGGTTGTGTTTGAACTACATACAGTTAAAAAGAACGAGGTGTCACTCATTAATAAGCAAAACATTGTTATTGGTGCCCGTTGTCACAGAACGTCATGTAAGGAGTAAAACTAAATTGTGACTTCAATATTCTAATCCAAATACTAATCTAAGCAAAACAACCGATTATGATTTTTGGCGTTTTTACCTCCTCGGTCCTCGGCCATCTGGAGCAGTTTGGGGTTGATTGCTTGGCTGGCCTCGCGCAGGACCGAGATCAGGTCGTTGGCCTGTTTCATGTTGTTGGGAGTAAAGAAGGTGTAGGCCGTGCCCGTTTTCTGACTGCGGGCCGTACGGCCGATTCGGTGTATATAGTCCTCGGAGGAGTTAGGGTAGTCATAATTGATGACAAATTTCACATCTTCCACATCTGTAAAGCGTTGCAGTGTGGCAAAAAGGGAATGTGGCAGCAAATTTTTTTTTTTTGCACACCACAGCCACCACACCGAGAAAACACAAGTTAGCAACGAAAAACAAAGAAAGTCAGGAAATTACTGGATACTTAGCTGGGCTGAAAGAAAACCAGGAAAGTGTTAAGGTACAGGTCCTAGGATATATTTTTATGTACATATTAAAATATAAATAAAAGCATGATTGTCTCAGTGGGAACACTACCATGGGAAGAGAGAAAGGATGCACACTCCATTTGCTTTAATCCCACAATTAGAAAGAAAAATCATTAAAATAAATAAACAGAACCTAAAGTCACCAGAAGTAAACAGACCCAAGATCACCGTCCACCTCCCTCCCGCTTTTTGTTTACCAAACCATGAGAATAAACGTCTTACCATTAAGGAGTATGCATTCACTAGTCCTTTCCCAATGCAGCCAACTCCCCACAAATTGTCAAGTGACATCCAGGTGCTTCTAACGCAGTAGGGCCACTATGCGCACTCTTGCCTCCTCGTGTGCCGACACACACAGGACCGTTGGGCGTGGCTTTTTTGTTTTGTGCTATAGGTCCTTTTTTTTGTGTAAAGTACCCCCCTTTCAGCACACTCATAAGAAGCTCGCTAACAAAGGCCACACTGCTGTCTTGCCCAGACCAAAAAGACCGTGGCTAACGTGAGGGCACCCACAAGAGCCAAAGGTACGAAAAAGAAAGGGGGAAAAACGGTGTTGTTTAGTTGCGTCCTCCCCCCACTCTGTTTGAGGTTATTAATGAGCGACCGCAAAATCCCTCATCACAGTCTCGTCTAGGCAAGATGCTCCCAGAAGCCAGTGTTCACTTGAGAAAATGTCTCTCGTTGGCAGGTCTCGACATGACTTTTTGAAAAGAATGAAAAATGCAGGAGAGGGAGGAACTTCAATCGTGGAAATGGATAGTCATTGCTGATGATTTACTCTCTTTGAGGGTGTTTTTTTTTCCCCCTTTAAGATTCTGCTCCACTGTCTACAGGTGTCCCAGAGCCCCTTTATAAATGTGCCAGTCTCACCAATTGTGATACAGGAGGTTGAAAAACTGCTCTCTCCATTCCATGAACAGTGCTTTGAGTCGAGGAAAAAAAAACAAAACAAAAAAAAAGCAAAAAAAAAACAAAAAAAAACAAATTGTAAATAAAAAGACTAAACGTCTAATTATTGCTTAAACGTCCATGCATCGAGAAGGATCTTTCCAAATCTCAAACAAGTGCCTATTGCCATACGATGACGCTTTTACATACTGCATGCAAGGCATAAACAAACAGCATCAAGCTTTAATTCATTTTGGTAGTTTGAGATAGAAAGATGACTAGATCAACTGTTACAAAAACTTGTTTGTTATCGATAATCCATGGACAGAGAACAGGTGTGTATTATTATAGCTAGGTTATCATAGCCAAGGCTTAGCCACACTGCCTTATTGAAGGTTACTGGCACACAGAGATGAGCTCGGACATGGGGGTTTTTGTTTTTTTTGCTTTTAATAAATTTCACCTCTCTAAGCGACTGGGTGGCCGCCAGTCGCTCACTTCCACTTCTCCTTCCCCCTCTGCCGGCCTTGGGGCTTGTCATGCCTAGGCCCTGCCACAAAGACTGCACCTTTAGGTGAGAAAAACTCAGAATGCATAGAGAAGAAGTTAAAGAAAGCAAAAATCACTTTCTTTAAAAGAGAAACAATGTGTTTTTTTTTTTCTTGGGGTTTTGTCTTTAAAAAAAAAAAAAAAAAAATAAAAAAATTTTTAACAAAAAGGGAAGAGACGACACAAGCCATCTCGAAAAATACTGACCTAATCCACGTGAGGCCACGTCTGTCGCAATCAGGATGCACGCTTTACCGTACTTGAACTCTATAAAAGGGAAGAAGTTGATTATTTCAGAAAAGTCTGAAAACCGTGTGGTGGAGTTCTTCGAAAGATTTGTGCGCGTCTTACCGTTCAGGACCCAGTCTCTCTCCTGCTGGCTTTTATCTCCATGAATTCCCATAGCAGGCCATCTGAAGCACAAAGAACACTTACATTAGAGTTCTAAGTCTTGCAAGCTCTTAACCCATTAACCTGCATGAGAAAAGCAAAAACTACTCATCCCATTATTGGTTGACTAACTAGCAAGGCTTCATTTGATTATTGAATAAAATGAGTCGATGTTATAAATTAAATAAATAATAAATAACCAAAACACATGGCATTCTATGATTAAAACCTAGAAAACTTTTTGGGTAAATGTGCAACATTTGCGACGGCCTGTTTGTTTATGGACTGCAGGAAAACAAAGATCTTTTAATTCTACCGAGCTCTTACCCGTCTCTCCTCATTCTCCGGGTCAGCTCATCACACCGTCTTTTGGTCTCTACAAAAATGATGGTCTTATTCTCCTTTTCACTCATTATCTCCTCCAGCAAGCGAATTAATCTGATGGAGAAAGAAAGAAATACAGAAATGATATCTTTCACTAACAAACACTAATAAAATGCAGCTCTCAAAAACGCTTCTCTTCTTACTTGTCATCCTTCTCTCCGTCGTTACAGACGTCGACAATCTGCAAGATGTTATGGTTGGCGCTGAGCTGCAGAGCGCCGACGTTGATCTGAACGTACTCCTTCAGGAAATCTTCAGCCAGCTGGCGCACCTCTTTGGGCCAAGTGGCGCTCCACATTAGGGTCTGCCTGTCCGGCTATTAGGAGAGAAAAATCTGATTCACAATGATGTTTTCCAAACAAAATGAATTATTCACGTTAAGTGGAAAGTGTACGTGATTCACACTTACGCGAATCTGATCGACAATTTTGCGGATCTGTGGCTCGAAGCCCATGTCCAGCATGCGATCGGCCTCGTCCAGGACCAGGTAGGTGCAGCGCCGCAGGTTGGTCTTACCAGCCTCCAGGAAGTCGATCAGACGGCCAGGGGTTGCAATGCAGATCTCCACACCTGAAAGGAGAGAGACAACAATTGCTTAAACAAACCAATATATTTATGGCAGTTTATATATTACTAATTTCAGAACGAATGCACTTTTAACTGTGAAATAATATGCAGTCAGAATATTTTTTATTTTTTATATATATATATATATATATATATATATATATATATATATATATATATACATACACACACACACACACACACA